>VKOC01003821.1:0-49035 GCA_009364415.1 Spea multiplicata
TCTGTTCGTCCATTACCCTTTTCTTCCACCCCATATTCTTTCCTTCATTAAATTCTTCTTACAATCTTCCTTTTCATCTTCTTCCACTTACCACTTACCTTTTCTTCACTTCCAAAATAATTCCCTCTTCTTTAATTTACCCCATTTCCCTCTTACATTCGCACATTTGCCTCTTTTCTATCCCCATTTCTCTCGTCTATCCATTATTTCCCTTTTTGTTCCAACGCCACAATTTTCTCGTCTTTCGTTCCCGTATTTCTCTCTTCTTCCATCACTCACTTCTACCCTCCTATTTCATCTCATCTTCTATTCCGCCCCATTTTCCTCTAATTCCATTCTCCGACCATTTCTCTGTTCTTCTAGCCCCCACTTCTCTGTTATTTCATTCGCCCCATTCCCCTATTTTCCTGATCTTCTGTTGAAGCCCTATTTCTGTCTTCCTGGAACTTTCATCTTCCATTTCCCCCGTTTACTCCATTACTCCAACTTCATATATTCCTCAGTTTCCCTCTTCTTCCATTCCCCCGTCTTCTCATTTCTTCTATTCCTAAATTTCCCTCTTCTTTCATCATCCAATTTTTTCCCCACCTCTTTATTTCCCTTTTCTTTCACCCCATTTATTTCTTCTTCCAGTCCCATTTGTCTCTTCTTCCATGCACCATTTGCCTCTCCCATCCTCATTTTCCTCTTCTTCCATTTCCCCTTCTTCCATCTATCATTTTCTCTATTCAAGTACATTTCCCTATTCATACCATTCCCTCCTCCTCCATCCCCCATTTCTCTCTTCCTCCAACCCATCATTTTTCTCTCATATTTTATCCCATTCTCCCTCTTCTTCTATACCCTAATTTGTCTCGTCTTGCACCTAATTTATCTCATTTTCTATTCAATTGCATTTCCCACTTCTTCCATCCCTAATTTCTCTCTTCTTACATACCCCTATTAATTTTATCTTCCATTTCCTCGATTTCTGTCTTTTTTCATTTTCCTTTTCTTCAGTTCTGCACCCTCTCGGCCCCGTTGTCCTCCTGTTTATTTTATTCACCCTACTCTTCCGTTCCTCTATTCTCCCATTTTCCTGTTCTTCTATTGCAGCCCTATTTCTCTCTTCCCCAAATCATCTTCTCCTATTTCACCCATTTACTTCTCCTTCTAGCTTCCTGTTTCAGTGTTCTTCCATTACTCCAACTCCTTCCATTACCGAATTTTCATCTTTCATTGTTCCCCAATTCCCTGTCTTTCCATTCCTCCATTTCTGTCTTCTTCTATCCTTCTCATTTCTCTCTTTATCCATCCCCTATTTCTTCCACCCCTCCATTTCCCTCTTCTTTCACCCAATTTATCTCCCCATTTTATCCATTCCTCATTTTTTCCATAAAACCCATTTCTTTCTCTTTCCTTTTTTCTCAATTATCTTGTTCCATTCCCCTCTTTCAATTGTCTTCTATTCCACCCTTATTTCACTCTTCTTTCAGCCCTCTATTTCTCTCTACTTGTGTTCCTCTATATCCTTCTACTTCCATTCCACCTCCATTATGCTTTTGTTCCACCCCTATATCCCCCTTCTTCCATCCCATTTGCTTCATTACACTCGATGTTTCATCCTTTAATTTCCCATTCCCCTCTTCTAAACTTCCACTCTATTTCTTTCTTCTTTCATTCACCCCCGTTTCCCTCTTACATTCTCACATTTGCCTCTTTTTTACCCCATTGCCCTATTCTTCCATCCCCCTAGTTCCCTTTTGTTTCACTCCCACAATTATCTTGCCTTCCATTCCACCGTTCACTGCCACCCATTTCCATCTTACATTCCCACATTTGCCTTTTAGCCCCCATTATTCACTTATTTTATCTCTCATTTCCATTCTGTTCCATGCCAACAATTCTCCTGTCTTCAATTCCCCCATTTCTCTCTTCTTCCATGCCCCCATCTTTCTCTTCTTCCATTACCTCAATTTTATCTCTTTCATTTCATTCTTCTTCCATCCCCAATTCCACCTCCCCCTTCTATTCAGCCCTATTTTTCTTTTGCCATCTCTCTGTTCTTCTGGCCCCACTTCTGTTATTTCATCCCCCATTCACATCTTCCTCCATTCCCCCATTTTCCTCTTGTTCTATTGCAGCCCTATTTCTTTCTTCCCCAAATTTTCATCTTCTTCTATTTCTCCCATTTTAGAAACATAGAAAGTGACGGCAGATAAGAACCAGTAGGCCCATCCAGTCTGCCCAACATCTGAGTACTTTCCTTTAGTATCTGCCCTTATCCTATATCTAGCTTGGCCTTATGCCTACCCCATGCTTGCTTAAATGCCTTTACTGTATTAACATCTACCACTTCTGCTGGAAGGCTATTCCATGCGTCCACTACCCTTTCCGTAAAGTAATATTTTCTTCCATTACTCCAGCTTCTTCCATTCCCTCCATTTCTCTCTTCTTCCATCCACCCCATTTTCAACCCCTCCCAATTCTCTTCTTTTACCCCCATGTCCCTCTTCTTCCTTTCCCCCATTTCCCTCTTCTTCCATCCCCAGTAGTCCTATTTTTCCACCATTTCCCATTGGGAAACCATTTTGTTTTACCCCATCTCCCTCTTCTTCTTACATTCCCCATTTTTTCTCTTCTCCATCCCCTATTTGCCTCTTTTTCCACCATTTTCCTCTTCTTATTGTCACGCCCTCGGGTTCCGTTGCCGGCGGAGCGGGGGTCCGTCCGGGGTACACAGAGACCCGATACGGTCACCCCGGGGGCCGCGGACGTTTCCACGCTCGCGGCGCACGGATGCCCAAGGCATCGGGGGTCTCCGTTCCCGCCGGTGATCAATCCCTTGACCGCCGGTACGGGAGAAGGAGAAGCACTTTAGGGAACTCCTCAACGAGCAATCGCCGGCAGAGGAGTTCCCAGAAAAAGGTACTTACCGGGGAATTGATGGACGGCTGTGGAGGCGGGGCCTGAGAGTGGAGCCAGATTTAAAAGTCAATCTGTGCTACTCTCAGGCACCCTGCTGTGGTCTTCTTAAGTGTTCCTGAGAGTTTGCTGCTGTTTACCGTTTTTTTGACCCTTGAATTGCCTGGTTACTCTTTGTCATACGATTCTGTACCTCTGCCCGTGATTCCCGTGTACCGACCCGGATTGTCTGCCTACCTTCTCGTGTTATTTACCTTGGCGTATCTGACTACCTGCTACCTGCTCAACGTCCGCTCCAGAGACCCCTACCTTTCGTTGTTCCCCCTGCTGCCTATGACACACGCTGTGCTACAGCTCCATCGCGAGTTGGGCATTATCCCTGGCCTCCTGTAAAATGAGATTCGCGCGCGCTTCCATGTTAGAGGCGGCAGGAGGGCATGTCCTAACGTCCGTAGACGCTGCTGCATTGGTGGGTGCAGGAGAGGCAGGGAAAGAGGCAGGTAATCATTTAGGGAATTACATACTGAACTATTGAGGAGGCAGGATCACTCTGGAGCCAAAGGGAGGAGGTTTACCTGACAGACCCTATTGAACTCTGTGTATCTCTGCAATCCTGACTCAGCTCGTCTCCTTATTGCACATCTGCTGCCTGTCCTGATCCCGGATCACCTACTTTACTTCTGTTTTTGCCTTTGGTGATGAATTACGGACTTCCTTGTATACTAGTTGGACTCCTTGTTCTCCACCCTGTCCTACAGTTTGTTCTGACACTATTCTTCTACCCCCATTTCCCTCTACTGCAATACCCCGCTTCTTCATCTCCCCCATCTCTTTCTTTTTCCAATTCCCAATCCTCTTGTTTCATTCCCCTCTTCCAATCTTCTTCTGTTCCACTCTTATTTCTCTCTTCCTCCATTCCTCTCTTTGCCTGCACTTTCATTCCTCCTCCATTATCCCTTTCTTCCAACCTTATCTACTTCTTCTTCTTCCATCCTCTTTCCTTCATTACATTATTTCCCTTTCCACTTTTCTTCCATATTCCGATTTCCATCTTCTTCCACCCCCCATTTCCCACTGTTACTATCATCCACCTTGTTTCTCCTTCTTCTGTTCCTACATTTGTTTCTTCTTCCACCACACCCTATTTCCATCTTCTTCCATGCCCCCATTTGTCTTTTCTTCATCCTCCTATTTCTTGTTTCATTCTTCTTCCATCCTCCAGTTCCACCCCCCATATTTTCCTCACCTTCAATTCCACCCTATTTCTCTTTTCTTCCTTCCCACGCCATCTCTCTGTTCTTCCCTTCCCCCTCATTTCTCTTATTTCACCCTATTTCTATCTTCTTACTTTCTCTCATTCCTCTCTTTATCCATCCCCCATTTCTTCCACCCCTCCCATTTCCCTTTATTTTACCCTGTCTCCCTCTTCTTCTTACATTGCCCCCATTCTCTTCTTCTGCCTTCCTTCATTTCTTGAATTTTCGCCTTCTTTCATCTTTTAATTCATTCTCCCAGTTCCACTTCCACTACTTATTTACCTCTTCTATTCCCCCCTATTTTTTCTTCCTTTCCCCACCATCTCTCTATTCTTCCGGCCCCCAGTTCTCTGATGGCTAAACGCCTGGGGCAGTTTGGTTACCCTGCAGCAGGCCTTGTGACCCCTGAATTCCATCATTGAGCACACTGGGTCATTACAGTCGTCTGTATGAAGCTCGGTCATGACACCAACTTCTTTCATTCCCTCCATTTCTCTCATCTTCATCCACCCTCATGTTTTTTCACCCCTCCTAGTTCCCTCTTTTGCTACCACCCATTTTCCTCTTCTTTCAACCTATTTCTCTCTTCTTTCATTCTACACTTCATTCATCATTCCGACCTTTTGTTCCACCCCTTCCATATCCCTCCCCCCATTTCTTCTTCCATTCTTCTAATTTCTCTCTCTTCTTCCATGCCTTCTCCATTTCCCTATCTTAATCTATTCTTCTACCCACAGTTCCCTCTACTTCAATACCCCACTTCTTCCATCTCCCTTTCTTTCTTTCTCCAATTTCCCAATCCTCTTGTTCAATTCCCCTATTTTAATCGTCTTCTGCTTCCCTTTACTTATATTCCTCCTCGATTACCCCTTTCTTCCAACCTCATCTCCATCTTCTTCCATCCCATTTCCTTCATCACACTCTTCTTCCACTCTATCCCATTTCCCTGTTCTTCCATTCCCACTTCAATTTGCCTCTTCTTCCTTTCCTTCTTCAAACCCCCTTACTTTCCATATCTTCAATTGCACCCCATTTTGCTTTTCTTACATTTTCCGGCATTTCTCTCTTCTTCTGGTCCCCATTTCTCTGTTATTTCACACTTTACCCTGTTTCTCTCTTCTTCTGTTCCCTTGATTTCTCTCTTCATCTATTTCACTTTCCTTACATTCTCCCATTTCCATCTTCTTCCACCACCATTTCCCAATGCTTATATTATCGACCTAGTTCCTCCTTCTAAGTCTACATTTGTTTTTTTTCACCACGCTTATTTCCCTTTTTGTCTATGGCGCATTTGTCTTTTCTTCCTTTCTGTTCTTCATTCTTCCATTTACTTTGATTTCTGCCTTCTTTCATGTCTTCGATTTTCATCTTCTTCCATATCTTTCATTTACTTCTTCTTCCATTCCTTAGTTCCAATTCCCCCCTTATTTCCCTTGTCTTTTATTACTCCCTATTTCTAATTTCTTCCTTTCCACACCATGTTTCTGTTCTTCCGACACCCACTTCTGTGTTATTTCTTTCTCCCCTTCCCCTATATTTCCCTTTTCTGTTCTTTTATCTCCCCTTTTTCATTTACTTCCCCACCCACATATTTCCAATTTCCCTCAATCTCCCATTTATTCCTGATATCCTATTCCCCCTCCCATTTTCCTGAATATTCCATTCCGTTTCCCCTGCCCTATGTTTGTTATCCATCACCTTATTCATCCCTTTTCCTAGTCCTTTCCCATATGTTTCACATTTTCCCACGTATCCCAACCCCCATATAGCCCACCTTTCCCCATTGTCCCCATTATGCCATTCCCTTTCCCATCCCCTCATTTAACATTTTCCCTATTTCCCATTCCCTCATATCCCATATTTACATTTCTTTTTTTCCTTCCTCCCTTTAAAAATTAGAGTTAATCTGCCAGAACAATAATTATACACCAACTCGGTGTTTTGGATAAAGTTAGCAATGCTATAAATATAACCAAAATAAAGACTACATCTGGACTCACAAAACCTCTGGGGAGGATTGCCCTGCCTCTTGGGCGATTGTGAGGCTGGATCTGCATTCAAGCTGGTGAAGCAGGTCACAGCCTCAGATGTGTCTGGGGGTAGATGGAATTTATGCAGCAGTTATCAGTGCTTCCCATTGCGATATCACAGTATTTTCTCTTTATGGACTACTGATGCTAAGTGTCCTAGATGATGTTAAAGTGGTACTCCCATAATATCTGTTATTATTTAATTAGTTGTTTATTTCTATACCTAAAAGATACACTTATAATTTACGGTCTACATTACCATTATATCAATATAGAAAGTGTGTTTGTTTCAACTTAAACAGTTTAACCCCTTAAGGACCTAGACATTATTACACTACAGGACTAGAGCAATGTTAACATTTTAACTATGTCTCTGGCTCAGGTCTGCCTTTTTTGTAGTTGCCTGCAGCATACATCTAGATCCTGTTACCTGTACTGGATACCTCCCACTGCTTTTTCTGGGTTCTGGTATGTGGGTGCACAGTCCTGATGGCTCAACACTCGGGGGAGTTTGGTTACCCTGCACCAGGCCTTGTGTCTCTCCGCTCTTGCACTGTGACTCCTGAATTACTTTATAGAGCGCACTGGGTCATTACAGTTGTCTGTATGGACCTCAGTCATGACACCAACTTCTTTCATTCCTTCCATTTCTCTCATCTTCATTCACCCTCATTTTTCTCCACCCCTCCTAATTCTCTCTTTTCTACCACCCATTTTCCTCTTCTTTCAACCTATTTCTCTCTTCTTTCATTCCACACATTGTTCATCATTCCCACCTCTTGTTCCACCCCTTCCATTTCCCTCCCCCCTTTGCCCTCTTCTTCTTCTTTTTCCATTCCCCCAATTTCTCTCTTCTTCCACCATGCCTTCTCCCTTTGCCTATATTAATCTATTCTTCTAACCCCTGTTCCCTCTACTTCAATACACTTCTTCCATCTCCCTTCTTTCTTCCTTTTTTCCAATTTCCCAATCCTCTTTCTCAATTCCCCTAGTTTAATACTCTTCCGTTCCACCCTTATTTCTATCTGCTTTTTCCATTTCTTCAGCTTTTTCCTTTACTTCTATTCCTCCTCGATTACCTCTTTCTTCCAACCTCATCTCCGTCTTTTTCCATCCCATTTCCTTTATCACAATATTCTTCCATTCTTTCCCAGTTCTCTTCTTCCATTGCTCATTTCTTCTTCCATTCTATCCCATTTCCCTTCCATTCCCACTTCAGTTTGCCTCTTCATCTATGCCCCTTCAAACCCCCCTTATTTTCCATATCTTCAATTGCACCCCATTTTGCTTTTCTTACATTTTCCAGCATTTCTCTCTTCTTCTGGTCCCCATTTCTCTCTTATTTCACTCTTTACCTTGTTTCTCTCTTCTTCCATTCCCCTGATTTCTCTCTTTCTCTCTTCATCTATTTCACTTTTCTTACATGCTCCCATTTCCATCTTCTTCCACCCCCCATTTCACCATGCTTATTTCCCTTTTTGTCTATGCCGCATTTGTCTGCTTTTCCTTTCTGTTCTTCATTCTTCCATTTACTTCGATTTCCGCCTTCTTTCACATCTTCGATTTTCATTTTCCATTTTTTTCATTTCATTCTTCTTCCATCCCTTAGTTCCAATTCCCCCTTATTTTCCTTGTCTTTTATTACTCCCTATTTTTCTTTTCTTCCTTTCCCTGCCACCTTTCTGTTCTTCCTGCAGCAACTACTGTGTTATTTCTTTCTTCCCTTCCCCTCCCCTCTTCCTCCATTCCTCTTTTTTCCTCTTCGTGAATTGCTGCCCTATTTTTCTCTTCCTCAAATTCTTGTCTTCTTCTATTTCCCCCATTTGTTTTCTCCAACTTTTTCCTTTCCCTACATTTCTCTCATCTTCATTCATCCTCTTTATTCCCTCTTTTTTTACCCCATTTCCCTTTTCTTCCATTCCCCCCATTTCTCTCTTCTTCCGTCCCGCTGTCCTTTTTTTACCACCTTCCTCTTCTTTCACCCTATTTCTCTCCTTAGATTCTCCCCTTTCTCTCTTGATCAATCCCGTCTTTTCTCTACCTTCTCCCATTTCCCCTATTTCACTTTTCTTCCATGCCCAGTTGTCCTCTTTTTCCACCACCAATTTCCATCTTCTTTCAACCTTTTTTCTTTCTACTTACATTCCCTCCCTTCTCTCTTTATCCATCCACATTTCTTCCACCCCTCCCGTTTCCCTTTTACTTACCCCATCGCCTCCTTCTTCATATATATTCCTCCCATTTCTCTTCTTCTATCCCATATTTAACTCCTTTCCCACCCCATTTCCCTCTTCTTATACCCAATTTCTCTCTTTCTACATCCTTCCTTTCCCTCTTCCTGTATACCACCCCATTTCTCTATTCATCTGTTCCATTTCCCTATATTAATCTATTATTCTACTCCCATTTCCTGTCTCGTCCTGTTGTCCTTTCCTGTCCTGAGCCCCGGTGAAGGGGTGTCCTGTCCTTAGCCCTGGTAGAGGGGTATCCTGTCCTGAACCTCGGTAGAGGGGTGTGCTGTCCTATTTCTGTCTGATCTTGTGTTTAGCTTGTCCCTGTCTCTTCCTCAAATTTTCATCTTCTTCTATTTCCCCATTTCAGTTTTCGTCCATTAGACCAACTTTTTCCTTTCCCTACGTTTCTCTCATCTTCATCCACCCTCTTTTTTTCCAGCCCTCCCAATTGTTCCATTCCCCTTTTTTCAATCTTCTTCTGTTCCACCCTTATTTCTCTTTTTTCTGTTCCTCTGTTTCCATTGCCCCTTTCTTCCAACCTCATCACCCTCTACTTCCATCCAATTTCCTTCATTGTACTAGTCTTCCTTTTTTTCCCATTTCTCTTTTCTTCTACTACTCTTATTTCCCATTTCTTCTATTCCCTATTAGCCTCTTCTTCAACCCCCTCAATTTCCTCTTCTTTAACCACCCATTTCCCCATCTTCCATTCCCCCCCATTTCTCTCTTTCATTCCCTGTTGTCCTCTTTTTCTACCCTACTTTATTTTCCTCTACTACAATCCCCTTTCTTCCATCTCCCCCATTTCTTTCTTTTTCATTTTCCCAATCCTCTTGTTCCATTCCCCCCTTATTTCTCTCTTAATCCATTCCCCTATTTCTTCTTCCGTTCGTCCATTACATTCTTCTTACAATCTTCCTTTCCATCTTCTTCCATTTACCACTTACATTTTTTTCACTTCCAAAACAATTCCCTCTTCTTTAATTTACCCCATTTCCCTCTTACATTCGCACATTTGCCTCTTTTCTATCCCCATTTCTCTCGTCTATCCATTATTTCCTTTTTTGTTCCAACCCCACAATTTTCTCGTCTTTCGTTCCCTTATTTCTCTCTTCTTCCATCACTCACTTCCACCCTCCTATTTCATCTCATCTTCTATTCCGCTCCATTTCCTCTTCTTCCATTCTCCGACCATTTCTCTGTTCTTCTAGCCCCCACTTCTCTGTTATTTCATTCGCCCCATTCCCCTATTTTCCTGATCTTCTGTTGAAGCCTTCTATCTTCCTGGAACTTTCATCTTCCATTACCCCCATTTCTTTCTCTTTCCTTTTTTCTCAATTATCTTGTTCCATTCCCCTCTTTCAATTGTCTTCTATTCCACCCTTATTTCACTCTTCTTTCAGTCCTCTATTTCCTTCTACTTCCATTCTACCTCCATTATGCTTTTGTTCCAGCCCTATATCCCCCTTCTTCCATCCCATTTGCTTCATTACACGCCATGTTTCATCCTTTCATCTCCCATTCCCCTCTTCTAATCTTCCACTCTATTTCTTTCTTCTTTCATTCACCCCCATTTCCCTCTTACATTCTCGCATTTGCCTCTTTTTTACCCCATTGCCCTATTCTTCCATCCCCTAGTTCCCTTTTGTTTCACTCCCACAATTCTCTCGCCTTCCATTCCCCCGTTCACTGCCATCCATTTCCATTAAACATTCCCACATTTGCCTTTTTAGCCCCCATTATCCACTTATTTTATCTCCCATTTCCATTCTGTTCCATGACAACAATTTTCCTGTCTTCAATTCCCCCATTTCTCTCTTTTTCCATGCCCCCATCTTTCTCTTCTTCCATTTCCTCGATTTCCATCTTCCATTACCTCAATTTTATCTCTTTCATTTCATTCTTCTTCTATCCCCAATTCCACCTCCCCCTTCTATTCAGCCCTATTCTTCTTTTCTATCTTTCCATACCATTTCTCTGTTCTTCTGGCCCCCACTTCTGTTATTTCATCCCCATTCACCTCTTCCTACATTCCCCCATTTTCCTTTTGTTCTATTGCAGCCCTATTTCTCTCTTCCCCAAATTTTCATCTTCTTCTATTTCTCCCATTGTAGTTTTCTTCCATTACTCCAACTTCTTCCATTCCCTCCATTTCTCTCTTCTTCCATCCACCCCATTTTTCAACCCCTCCCAATTTTCTTCTTTTACCACATGTCCCTCTTATTAGTCCTGTTTTTCCACCATTTCCCTCTTCTTTCACTACATTTCACTCTTATTAGTCCCCATTTCTCTCGGTATCAATCCCCCATTTCTTCCACCCCCACTACATTCCCCAATTTTTCTCTTCTACCATTCCCTATTTGCCTCTTTTTCCTCCATTGCCCTCTTCCTATAACCAATTTCTCTCTTCCTACATCACACCTTTTCCCTGGTATTCCACCCGTTTCTCTTTTTATCTATTCCTTCTCCATTTCCCTCTGTTTGTCAGGCTCGCAGGCCCGCTCTGCTCAACGTACGTTGTTCCCCCTGCTGCCTATGCCACACGCTGTGCTACAGCTCCATCGCGCGTTGGGCCTTACCCCTGGCCTCCTGTAAAACGAGATTTGCGAGCGCTTCCATGTTAGAGACGGCAGGAGGGCGTATCCTAACATCCGTAAACGCTGCTGCATTGGTGGATGCAGGAGAGGCAGTGAAAGAGGCAGGTAATCCTTTAGGGGATTACATACTGAACTATTGAGGAGGCAGGATCACTCTGGAGCCAAAGGGAGGAGGTTTACCTGACAGACCCTATTGAACTCTGTGTATCTCTGCAATCCTGACTCAGCTCGTCTCCTGTATTGCACCTCTGCTGCCTGTCCTGATCCCGGATCACCTACTTTACTACTGTATTTGCTTTTGGCGATGAATTACGGACTTCCTTGTATACTAGTTGGGCTCCTTGTTCTCCACCCTGTTCTACTACAGTTTGTTCTGACACTATTCTTCTACCCCCATTTCCCTCTACTGCAATACCCTGCTTCTTTCATCTCCCCCATCTCTTTCTTTTTCCAATTCCCAATCCTCTTGTTTCATTCCCCTCTTCCAATCTACTTCTGTTCCACCCTAATTTCTCTCTTCCTCCATTCCTCTCTTTGTCTGTACTTTTATTCCTCCTCCATTATCCCTTTCTTCCAACCTCAACCAAGTCTTCTTCCATCCTCTTTCCTTCATTACATTCTTTCCCTTTCCACTTTTCTTCCATATTCCGATTTCCATCTTCTTCCACCCCCCATTTCCCACTGTTACTATCATCCACCTTGTTTCTCCTTCTTCTGTTCCTACATTTGTTTCTTCTTCCACCACACCCTATTTCCATCTTCTTCCATGCCCCCATTTGTCTTTTCTTCATCCTCCTATTTCTTGTTTCATTCTTCTTCCATCCTCCAGTTCCACCCCCCATATTTTCCTCACCTTCAATTCCACCCTATTTCTCTTTTCTTCCTTCCCACGCCATCTCTCTGTTCTTCCCTTCCCCCTCATTTCTCTTATTTCACCCTATTTCTATCTTCTTACTTTCTCTCATTCCTCTCTTTATCCATCCCCCATTTCTTCCACCCCTCCCATTTCCCTTTATTTTACCCTGTCTCCCTCTTCTTCTTACATCGCCCCCATTCTCTTCTTCTGCCTTCCTTCATTTCTTGAATTTTCATCTTCTTTCATCTCTTTTATTTCAGTCTTCTTGCATCCCCCAGTTCCACTTCCACTACTTATTTACCTCTTCTATTCCCCCCTATTTTTTTATTCCTTTCTCCGCCATCTCTCTATTCTTCCAGCCCCCACTTCTCTGTTTTTTCATACTTCCCTTCCCCTGGGGGTGTCCTGTCTTGTCCTGGTATGTGGGTGCAGAGTCCTGATGGCTCAACACTTGGGGGAGTTTGGTTACCCTGCACCAGGCCTTGTGTCTCCACTCCTGCACTGTGACTCCTGAATTCCATCATTGAGCACACTGGGCCATTACAGTCATCTGTATGGAGCTTGGTCATGACACCAAATTCTTTCATTCCCTCCATTTCTCTCATCTACATCCACCCTCATTTTTTTCACCCCCTCTAATTCCCTCTTTTTCTACAACCCATTTTCCTCTTCTTTCAACCTATTTCTCTCTTTTTTCATTCCACACTTTCTTCATCATTACCACCTTTTTGTTCCACCCCTTCCATTTCCTTCCCCCATTGCCTTCTTCTTTTTCTTCTTCCATTCCCCTCATTTTTCTCTCCTTCCATGCCTTCTCCATTTCCCTATATTAATCTATTCTTCTACCCCCAGTTCCCTCTACTTCAATAGCCCACTTCTTCCATCTCCCTTGTTTCTCTCTTTCTTTCTTCAATTTTCCAATCCTCTTGTTCAATTCCCTTATTTTAATCGTCTTTTGTTCCACCCTTACTTCTATCTGCTTTTTCCATTTCTTCTGCTTCCCTTTACTTCTATTCGTCGATTACCCCTTTCTTCTAACCTCATCTCCATCTTTCCATCCCATTTCCTTCATCACACTGTTCTTCCACTCTATCCCGTTTCCGTGTTCTTCCATTCCCACTTCAATTTGCCTCTACTTCATTTCCTTCTTCAAACCCCCTTATTTTCCATATCTTCAATTGCACCCCATTTTGCTTTTCTTAAATTTTCCGGCATTTCTCTCTTCTTCTGGTCCCCATTTCTCTGTTATTTCACACTTTACCCTGTTTCTCTCTTCTTCTATTCCCTTGATTTCTCTCTTCATCTATTTCACTTTTCTTACATTCTCCCATTTCCATCTTCTTTCACCACCATTTCCCAATGCTTATATTATCCACCTAGTTCCTTCTTCTAAGTCTACATTTGTTTTTTTCACCGCGTTTATTTCCCCTTTTGTCTATGGCGCATTTGTCTTTTTTTCCTTTCTGTTCTTCATTCTTCCATTTACTTTGATTTCTGCCTGCTTTCATTTCTTCGATTTTCATCTTCTTCCATATCTTTCATTTCATTCTTCTTCCATTCCTTAGTTCCAATTCCCCCCTTATTTACCTTGTCTTTTATTACTCCCTATTTTTCTTTTCTTACCATCTTTCTGTTCTTCCGACCCCCAATTCTGTGTTATTTCTTTCTCCCCTTCCCCTATATTTCCCTTTTCTGCTCTTTTACCTCCCCTTTTTCATTTACTTCCCACCCACATATTTCCAATTTATTCCTGATATCCTATTTCCCCTCCCATTTTCCTGAATATTTCATTCCGTTTCCCCTGCCCTATGTTTGGTATCCAACACCTTGTTTCCCTTTTTCATCCCCTTGTTTCAACTTTCCTCCCCGTTTCTCTTCCCTTTGCCCCAATTCATCCCTTTTCCCAGTCCTTTCCCATATGTTTCACATTTCTCCACGTATCCCAACCCCCCATATAGCCCATCTCCCCATTATGCCATTCCCTTTCCCATCCCCTCATTTAACATTTTCCCTATTTCCCATTCCCTCATATCCCATATTTTAATTTCTTTTTTTCCTTCCTCCCTTTAAAAATTAGAGTTAATCTGCCAGAACAATAATTATACACCAACTCGTTGGTGTTTTGGATAAAGTTAGCAATGCTATAAATACCGTATTTGCTTGATTATAAGACGACCCTGATTATAAGACACCCCCAAAATCTGAATATTTAAGTTAGGAAAAAAGAAAAAGCCTGAATATAAGACGACCCGCATAGACGGTTAAAAGGCATTTCTGGAGGCAGAGTGGCATTAAGGGGATTAAAAGGCATTTCATAGAGCACTCTGCCTCCAGAAATGCCTTATGCCCCCCGTTTAACACTCCCTCCCTCCTCCAAACCTCTGAGTCCCCGGTGCTCAGTCCGGCAGCGTGTAGAGCCCTACGGGGGATCTGGATCTTAGTCTCATTGTCAGACCTATTTGAGGTCTGATTATAAGGCGACCCCGATTATAAGACAAGGGGTATTTTTCAGAGCATTTGCTCTGGAAAAAAACCTTGTTTTATAATCAAGCAAATACGCTATAACCAAAATAAAGACTACATCTGGACTCACAAAACCTCTGGGGACCATGCCTTGGAGGATTGCCCTGCCTTTTGGGCGATTGTAAGGCTGGATCTGCATTCAAGCTCCAAGTCTGTAGACAAACTCTTCATGCAGGTGAAGCACCGTCACAGCCTCAGATGTGTCTGGGGGTAGATGGAATTTATGCAGCAGTTTTTAGTGCTTCCCATTGCGATATCACAGTATTTTCTCTTTATGGACTACTGATGCTAAGTGTCCTAGATGATGTTAAAGGGGTACTCCCATATTATCTGTTATTATTTAATTAGTTGTTTATTTCTATACCTATAATACACTTATAATTTACGGTCTACATTACCATTATATCAATATAGAAAGTGCGTTGGTTTCAACCAACCAACTTTAACCCCTTAAGGACCTGGACATTTTTACACTACAGGACTAGAGCAATTTTAACATTTTTACTATGTCTCTGGCTCAGGTCTACCTTTTTTTGTAGTTACCTGCAGCATATATCTAGATCCTGTTACCTGTACTGGATACCTCCCACTGCTATTTCAGGGTCCTGGTATGTGGGTGAACAGTCCTGATGGCTCAACACTTGGGGGAGTTTGGTTACCCTGCACCAGGCCTTGTGTCTTCGCTCTTGCACTGTGACTCCTGAATTCCATTATAGAGCGCACTGGGTCATTACAGTTGTCTGTATGGACCAACTTCTTTCAGTCCCTTCATTTCTCTCATCTTCATTCACCCTCATTTTTTTCCACCTCCAATTCCCTCTTTTTCTACCACCCATTTTCCTCTTCTTTCAACCTATTTCTTTCTTCTTTCATTCCACACATTGTTCATCATTCCCACCTTTTGTTTCACCCCTTCCATTTCCCTCTCCCCTTTGCCCTCTTCTTCTTCTTTTTCCATTCCCCCAATTTCTCTCTTCTTCCACCATGCCCTCTCCATTTCCCTATATTAATCTATTCTTCTACCCCAGTTACCTCTACTTCAATACCCCCACTTCTTCCATCTCCCTTCTTTCTTTCTTTTTCCAATTTCCCAACCTCATCTCCATCTTCTTCCATCACATTTCCTTCATCACACTCTTCTTCCATTCTATCACATTTCCTTGTTCTTCCATTCCCACTTCAATTTGCCTCTACTTCCATCCCCTCTTCAAACCCCCCTTATTTTCCATATCTTCAATTGCACCCCATTTTGCTTTTCTTAAATTTTTTGGCATTTCTCTCTTCTTCTGGTCCCCATTACTCTTTTATTTCACTCTTTATCCTGTTTCTCTCTTCTTACATTCCCCTGATTTCTCTCTTCATCTATTTCACTTTTCTTACATTCTCCCATTTCCATCTGTTATCCACCTAGTTCCTCCTTCTTTTAAGTCTACATTTGTTTTGTTTTTTCACCATGCGTTATTTCCCTTTTTGTCTATGGCGCATTTGTCTGTTCTTCTTTTCTGTTCTTCATTGTTCCATTTACTTTGATTTCTGCCTTCTTTCATTTCTTCGATTTTCATCTTCTTCCATATATTTCATTTCATTATTCTCCCATCCCTTAGTTCCAATTCCCCCCCCTTATTTTCCTTGTCTTTTATTACTCCCTATTTGTCTTTTCTTCCTTTCCCCACCATCTTCTGACCCCCACTTCTGTGTTATTTCTTTCTTCCCTTCCCCTCTTCCTCCATTCCTATATGTTCCTCTTCGTGAATTGCTGCCCTATTTCTCTCTTCCTCAAAGATTCGTCCTTCTATTTTCCCCATTTCAGTTTTCTTCCATTACTCCAACTTGTTCCTTTCCCTACATTTCTCTCTTCTTCCGTCTTCTTTCACCCTCTCTCTCTCCTAAGATCCCCCCCTTTCTGTCTTCATCAATCCCGGCTTTTCTCCACGTTCTCCCATTCCCCCTATTTCACTTTTCTTCCATGCCCAGTTGTCCCCTTTTTCCACCACCCATTTCACTCTTCTTTCACCCTTTTTCGTTCTTCTTACACCCCCCTTTCTCTCTTTATCCATTCCCCATTTCTTCCACCCCTCCTGTTTCCCTTTCATTTTACCACATTTTCTCTTCTTCTTCTTCTATCCCGTTTACCTCCTTTTTTATCCAATTTCCCTCTTCCTATACCCAATTTCTCTCTTCCTACATCCACCCTTTCCCTCTTCTTGTATTACACCCCTATTTCTCTATTCACACGTGCCTTCTCCGTTTCCCTATATTAATCTATTCTTCTACTCCCATTTCCCTCTACTTCAGTACACTGCTTCTTCTATCTCCCCAGTTTCTTTCTTTTTCCTATTTCCCAATAGTCTTGTTCCATTCCCCTTTTTCAATCTTTTTCTGTTCCTCCCTTATTTCTCTTTTTTTCTGTTCCTTTGTTTGCCTGTACTTCTATTCCTCCTCCATTGGCCCTTTCTTCAAACCTAATCTCCCTCTTCTTCCATATAATGTCCTTCATTACACTTCTTTATCTATTTCCATTTCTCTTTATTTCTATTCCCCATTTCTTTTTCTTCTACCACTCTTATTTTACACACTTTTTACCCCCAATTTTACCTCCCTCCATCCCCCACATTTCTCACTTTCATCCCCTGTTGTCCTCTTTTGCTACCACCCATTTTCCTCTTCTTTCTCCCTTTTATAGATTCCTCCTTTCTTTCTTCATCAATCCTTCCCTTTTTCCACCCCTCCCATTTCCCTCTCTCCCCCATTTCCCTCCTCTTCTTCGTCTTCCATTGCCCCCATTTCTCTCTTCAATACCCAATTGTCCTCTTTTTCCAACACTTCCCTCTTCTTTCACCATATTTATCCTTCCATCCTTTCTCTCTTCATCCGTCCTTCCATTTCTTCCACCCTCTCCCATTTCCCTTTTCTTTCACCCCATCTCGCTCTTCTTACATCCCCCCATACGTCTCTACCACCACCCCCATTTCCCTTATCTTCCATTTCACCTGTTTCCTTCTTCATCTATCCCAATACCCTCTTCTTCATCCCCCTTCTACTTTTTTCTACCTCTCATTTTATGTTCTCCTCCATTATTCCAATTCCCTCTTCTTCTACCCCCATTTCTCTTTACAGCCATTATCCAATTCCTGCATACTTCTCATTTCTTTACTTCTTTTTTTCCATTCCCGCATGTCCCTCTTCTTCCACTCCATTTCTCTCTTTTTCCATCGCCATTTTTCTCTCCTTCCATTATCTGCATTTCTCTCTTCTTTCCATCCCCTCAGTTTTTCTCTACATCCATTTCCCCATTTTCTTCCTCTTTTATTTTTTCCTTCATCCATATTTCTCGCGTCTTCTAGTCTTCCATTTCTCTCTTTTTCCACTATCATATTTCCCTTTTCTTCAACCCCCCATTTTCATCTTCCACTTACTCCCTTATTTTCCTCTTCTACCATCCCATTTGGTTCTTCTCTAATGCCCACCCTGCTTCCCTCTACTTCCATTTTCCCCAATTTCCATCTTCCCCCACTAACCATTTTTCTCTCTTCCATCTCCCCAATAATCTCTTTTTCCTTTCCACTCCATTTGTTCTTCCTCTTTTCCCCCATTTCTCTCTCTTCTTCCATTTGCCTCTTGTTCAACCCCTATTTCTCTCTTCATGCATTCTCCCATTCCCTCTTATTTTATCCTGTTTGCCTCTTCCGCCATCACATTTCTCTCCTCTTTCGTTTCTTCTATTTATCTCTTCATCCATTTCCGCATTTCCTTATTCTTTTTTTCCACTATTTATCTCGTTTTCCATTCCCCCTACTTCTTCTTGTCCTCGTTTCACTATTCTTCAAATTATCACTATTGCCCTCTTCTTCCATTGCCCTGTTTTCTTCCATCCCCCCAGTCTTCTCTTCGATTCCTCCTAATTTCCTTCTTCCATTTGTTTCCCATATACCATTTCCCCCCATATGCTATTGCATGTATCATCCTCATATATCTTATCCCCTATATTTCCCTTTTCTGCTCTTTTATCTCCCCTTTATCAGTTACTTCCCCACCCACATGTTTCCCATTTCCCTCAAACTCCCATTTATTCCTGATATCCTATTTCCCCTCCCATTTTCCTCAATATTCCATTCCATTTCCCCTGGCCTATGTTTGTTAGCCATCACCTCATTTCCCTTTTTCATCCCCTTGTTTCAACTTTCCTCCCCATTTCATCCCTTTTCCCAGTCCTTTCCCATATGTTTCACATTTCCCCACGTATCCCAGCCCCATATAGCCCACCTTTCCCCATTGTCCCCATTATGCCATTCCCTTTCCCATCCCCTCATTAAACATTTTCCCTAGCGTATCGGAGAGTAGGATGCAGGTCCCCTGCCCCGCTGCGGGGGATCTGTATCCTAGCCCCGCTGCCACTGCTCCTGGGCGCTTAGACCCCGAATATAGGCCGCACCCCCACTTTAAAGACTTAAAGTGGGGGGAAAAAGTGCGGCCTATATTCGGCCTCATTTCCACCCCTCCTTTCCATTTCTTTTTATCCTTCCTCCCTTCAAAAATTAGAGTTAATCTGGCAGAAAAACAATTAGACACCAACTCATTGGTGTTTTGGATAAAGTTAGCAATGCTATAAATATAACCAAAATAACCCCTCCTAATTCCCTCTTTTTCTACCACCCATTTTTCCTCTTCTTTCAACCTATTTCCCACCCCTTCCATTTCCCTCCCCCCATTGCCCTCTTCTTCTTCCATTCCCCTAATTTCTCTCTTCTGCCATGTCTTCTCCATTTCCCTATATTAATCTATTCTTCTACCCCCTGTTCCCGATACTTCAATATCCCCACTTCTTCCATCTACCTTCTTTCTTTTTCCAATTTCCCAATCCTCTTGTTCAATTCTCCTATTTTTATTGTCTTCTGTTCCACCCTTATTTCTATCTGTCTTTTGCATTTCTTCTGCTTCCCTTTACTTCTATTCCTCCTCGATTACCCCTTTCTTCCAACCTCATCTCCATCTTCTTCCATCCCATTTCCTTCATCACACTCCCATTACCCCTCTCTTCCAACCTCATTTCCCTCTTCTCCCATCCCCTCTTCAAACCCCCCTTATTTTCCATATCTTCAATTGCACCCCATTTTGCTTTTCTTACATTTCCCGGCATTTCTCTCTTCTTCTGGTCCCCATTTCTCTGTTATTTCACTCTTTACCCTGTTACTCTCTTCTTCCATTCCCCTGATTTCTCTCTTCATCTATTTCACGTTTCTTACATTCTCCCATTTCCATCTTCTTCCACCCCATTTCCCAATGCTTCTATTATCCACCTAGTTCCTCCTTCTAAGTCTACATTTTTTTTTTCACCACGCTTATTTCCCTTTTCATCTGTGGCGCATTTGTCTGTTCTTCCTTTCTGTTCTTCATTCTTCCATTTACTTTGATTTCTGCCTTCCTTCATTTCTCCGATTTTCATCTTCTTCCATATCTTTCTTTTTATTCTTCTTCCATCCCTTAGTATTAATTCCCCCCCTTATCCTTGTCTTTTATTACTCCCTAATTTTCTTTCTTCCTTTCCACACCATCTTTCTGTTCTTCCGACCCCCCACTTCTTGTGTTTATTTCTTTGCTCCCCTTCCCCTCTTTCCTCCATTCCCATTGTTCATTTTCCGTGAATTGCGCGTCCTATTTCTCTCTTCCTCAAATATTTGTCTTCTTCCATTTTCCCCATTTCAGTTTTCTTCCATTACTCCGACTTTTTCCTTTCCCTACATTTCTCTTTTCTTCCGTCCCGCTGTCCTCTTTTTCTACCACCTATTTCCCTATTTCACGCTCTCTGCTTAGATCCCCCCCTTTCTGTCTTCATCAATCCTGCCTTTTCTCCACCTTCTCCCATTTCCCCTATTTCACTTTTCTTCCATGCCCAGTTGTCCTCTTTTTCCATCACCCATTTGCCTCTTCTTTCACCCTTTCTCTTTCTTCTTACATTCCCCTTTCTCTCATTATCCATCCCCATTTCTTCCACCCCTCCCATTTCCCTTTTACCACATTTTCTCTTCTTCTATCCCCTTCTTTCCATCCAGTTTGACTCTTCTTATACCCAATTTCTCTCTTCTTACATCCATCCTTTCCCTCTTCTTGTATTACACCTCTACTTCTCTATTCATATGTGCCTTTCTCTCGTCTTCCTTTTCTTCTATTTATCTCTTCATCTATTCCCACATTTCCTTATTCTTTGTTTTCCACTTATTTATCTATTTTTTTCCCATCCCCCTACTTCTTCTTGTCATCACTTCACTATTCTTCAATTGATCCCCATTGCCCTCTTCTTCCATTGCCCTGTTTTCTTCCATCCCCCCAGTTTCTCTTCGATTTGCTCCTAATTTCCATCTTCCATTTGTCTCCCATATCCCATTTCCCCCACATGCCATTACATGTATCATCCTCATATATCTTATCCCCTATATTTCCCTTTTCTGCTCTTTTATCTCCCCTTTTTCATTTACTTCCCCACCCACATGTTTCCCATTTCCCTCAAACTCCCATTTATTCCTGATATCCTATTTCCCCTCCCATTTTCCACAATATTCCATTCCATTTCCCCTGGCCTATGTTTGTTAGCCATCACCTCATTTCAACTTTCCTCCCCATTTCATCCCTTTTCCCAGTCCTTTCCCATATGTTTCACATTTCCCCACGTATCCCACCCCCATATAGCCCACCTTTCCCCATTGTCCCCATTATGCCATTCCCTTTCCCATCCCCTCATTTAACATTTTCCCTATTTCCCATTCCCTCATATCTCATTTCTATTTCTTTTTTTCCTTCCTCCCTTTAAAAATTAGAGTTAATCTGGCAGAACAATAATTATACACCAACTCATTGGTGTTTTGGATAAAGTTAGCAATGCTATAAATATAACCAAAATAAAGACTACATCTGGACTCACAAAACCTCTGGGTCCATGCCTTAGAGGATTGCCCTGCCTCTTGGGCGATTGTAAGGCTGGATCTGCATTCAAGCTCCAAGTCTGTAGACAAGCTCTTCATGCAGGTGAAGCACCGTCACAGCCTCAGATGTGTCTGGGGGGTAGATGGAATTTATGCAGCAGTTATCAGTGCTTTCCATTGGGATATTACAGTATTTTCTCTTTATGGACCACTTTAAGGATCTAGTGTCCTAGATGATGTTAAAGGGATAGTCCCATATTTTCTGTTATTATTTAATTTGTTGTTTATTTCTATAGCTAAAAGATAAAGACACTTATAATTTACGGTCTGCATTACCATTATATTAATATAAAAAGTGTGTTTGTTTCAACTATCCAACTTAAACAGTTTAACCCCTTAAGGACCTGGACATTTTTACACTACAGGACTAGAGCAATTTTAACATTTTTACTATTATCCTGTAATCTGTCCGGTATGTATACAGGTAGCTTATTTTATACTTATTTTATTTGGGTGATACATGGGGCATTGTTTAGCTGATACAGCTATACATCAGCAATATTCAAGAAGACTACCCCGTGTCCCACTCTCATCTTTGGGACTCATTTGCTGATCTCTGTGTGCAGGCACAGACAAGATTTTGTATAATTATACTGGAATTGTTATCAGTCACTGATTAGCAGCAGTTCCCCTCCATTACCCGAGTCAGTTTCTGTGTGTAGCTGAAGTTTAGCTGGCACAAGGTTAGAATTTTATGACGCAGGAGGGATGTGCTGTAACTGACAGGCAGCCCCCACCTTATTTCCTACCTTATGTTAGTAGATGACCTGTTTAAGAGCCTCATTAATAGCTAAGTGGTCTGTTCACCAAGCTAGTGTCTAATGCGTCCGCTACACGTACTGGTTCCGGGCGAACAGAGGGTCTCGGACTTCCTGATCACTCATTTAAGAGCCCCTCTGTTTGTCTGGAGGGGTGCGCTGAAACAGGCACCACGGATGAACTGCGCCCAGGCGTCTGGTTACTAAAGTGTCCAGCAGCGTCACGTAATGTGCATTATATGACAGGACTCGTGAAGTGAGGTGCGGTGGGTACTAGTAGTGTTTGTATTTGTACTTGCGTACGTGTAACACACTGAATGTAACATTATATATTTATATAAGTATATGTATAAATCGTATTAGTGCCAATAATAATTTTGAATAATAAATTTGAATATCAAAAATAACTTGATTTTGATTAAAACTTTTTTTTGCTTTTCTGTGCTCGTCTATTGCTTCATACAGTATGAACTATTAACATACTTTAGGTGTGAACTTACATTTTCATTTATATACTTCTGACCATAATGTTTAAATATAGAAAGAAAATATTGCAGCTAAAACTTGTTATGTATACAGGATTGTGTTCCCTTGACAACCTATAAACATGTTATCATACTTGGGAACTTTCTACATTAACTTTCTATCTTGAGACTAAAATATTAACCCTTAAACAGCCCATCATGCCGCTTCCATGTAGTGACCAAATGGCTATAAATCCAGTCCTTGTGGAAACCTTGGCTTGTTATTATTAAAAGATTTACTTACTTGGGTCACCTGCATGGAAGCAGGAATATCCCTCATAACATACCGGCAGCAAGAGCACTAGTTGGGAGTCTTCTATATGATAACAGCAGCGTAGAATAGGAATGAGTCCCAAACTGTGTGACCCTGATTGCCGGACTTCAGACTGGAAACAAAATAAGCAGGTAATAGACTGACACTTAAAGACAAAAATGTCCCTCTTTAAAAAAAGTTACAAATAAAAAGCAATTTTGTAATATTTATGTGTACCAGAATTTATTGTGATTCTACAGTTAAAGGGAGTTCCCTGTCCCGTGCAGACAAGTACTTTAAAGGTGCTGTTCCACATAGATGTGGATCTTTGCAAACCCCATTTCTACCCCTCCTTTCCATTTCCTTTTACCCTAATCCTTTTACAAAATTACAGTTAATCTCCCAGACAAATCCTTATACAGCAACTCATTGTTAATAATGCCATAAATAAACCCAAAATAAAGGCTACCTCTGGACTCACAAAACCTCTGGGGTCCATGCCTTGAAGGATTGTCCTGCCTCTTGGGACATTGTAAGGCTGGAACTGTATTCAAGATCCATATCTGCAGACAAACTCTTCATGCAGGTGAAACACCGTCACAGGCTCAGATGTGTCTGTGGTAGATGAAATGTTGCAGCAGTTATCGGTGCTTGTCATTGTGATGTCAGGGTATTTTCTCTTTATGATATCACTACTGATGCTAAGGGGCCTAGATGATTTTAAAGGGATAGTCCCATATTTTGTGTGCAGGCAGGGACCAGATTTCGTATAATTATACAGGAGTTGTTATCAATCACTGATCAGCAGCGGTTTATATTTGTAAAGTATTGCCTTTTTTTGTTTTAATTTACAATTAGGCTGTTTGAGTAACCTGATTTACTAATATACTTTCAGTATAGAACCAGGTTTAAGGGTAATAAATATGTCTGTGTGTGAATGTGATGCAAACACTTCAATTCGTTTCACTTTGGCCCGGTTCCGGAAGTATACGGAAGTGTTCATATCTCAATGGCAGGGTTACAGCTTAAGTTTGCGGCTACCCTTCGTTACGGAAGACTAGAACGTGCGATAGCCGAAAAATTAACCGGGGGACCCCCGTTCCTAATGCAGAATGGGAAGGTTCCGTATAGAGTCCTAAATCACTGACCCAATCCCATTGCGAATGCACGATAAGTGATCGGCTATCGGCTAGCAATGCCTGGAGCCGTCGGCTCGGAAGTCGAGTGATCGTTTTCTGTGTGTGTGAGTTATGCTCTCCTACTCCAGGTAGCTTTGGGAAAGTTTTCCGTTACACCTGGTGTCATGCAGTGGGAATCCTTGGAAAACGGAGTATGAATAATTTTATTGTTATCTCGGACGGCTCGGATTCGGACAGCACTACAGATTACCGAGAACATCTAGTAGTTCCAGAAAGATGTGAGAGGCAGGAAATAAACCAGTCGGATCTGTCACCTGGCCCGTCCACCTCAACGTCTAGGAGAAAGTCGGTAAGTCTGAGCGATACGTAGCGATCTCTAAGGAAGTGTGCCAAGAGCCTGCTATGTGATAACAAATAGTATGTCCCTTGGGTCGCATGATGTAGGGGACCTGGGCAGATCCGTTCTTTTCTTTTAGTACATACCGATAGAAGCACTGGCTGACGTCAGTGCATGTTGTAATGATGTTACATATGTGATCCAGGGTTTATATTCCGGTGTAGAGCTAATCACAGCTGCTCAGTCTGTGACCAACAAATTGGTTCACTTGCAGCCGCCACCTTGCGCATGGCTTAGACTAATGGGAATGGCAATCCTGCAACAGCTGCAGGGCCACCCAAGTGATCAGTGTGAAATTTGTGAGCGAATATGCTGGAGTATAAAACTACCGAAATTTGATTTTAAAAAAAATCTTTTTTTTTTTTTCCTTGCTGATAATGATGGTCATAGCAATTAACATATTTTTCATAATGCATCACTGCTACGAAAAGGATGAAACTATAACTGCATATCTTTAACATGTAGCTTCTCTAATTGCCAACATTCTGCACTGAACGTTCAGACAGAATGTGAATGTGAAGTCTGTGTCGCACTCCTCCCACATAGTGTGATCTAAGAGCATAAATATGTTCTTTTCTTGAAAATCAATATTATCGGTACGTTATAGCCTTATCACTGTGGGAACGTTGGTCACGCTTAAAGCAAGGACCAATCAAGAGTACCCATGATGCTCTATGATTGGCCCCTACGCGCTCAGTGTCGCAGTTCCCACGTGTGACACGTTCACCTGCCTTGCTAAAGCAGAGCAAATGGTAAAGAGGTCGGCGTCAGTCGGAGTGAGGTGTGGTAGGTATGAGGGAGTGAGTTATGTGAAGAAGAAAGGGAAAAGAGACAGAGAAATGGAAGAAGAGAAAAGAAAAAAGTGCACATTATATTAATGACAGTCGTATACCCAACTGTAGTCAACTCTCCAAGATGTTTGGAACAACCTACCTGCCAAGTTCCTTAAACTCTATGCGAGTGTACCTTGATTTGAAGATTTGATGGCGAAGGGTGGTCACACCAAATATTGATTGATTTAGCTTTTACTTCTGCATTTTGCATTTATTAACAGGTCTGCCGAAAGCGTGCTTAGTTTACAGCATTTTTCCAAACCTGCCTAAAACCTTTGCACGGTACTAAAGTGTGAGTCAGTAGGAGAGAAGCAGTTTAATCTCTGCATCTTTCAAATGGGGCTCAAAAAAGTGACAGTGAAATGTTCTGAAACCCTTGCAAATCCCTCAATGCTAATAGCTTTTTGTATTTGTGTGCGCAAGGGGTAACCAATACTACTACTAAAATCAAATTGTACTACACACTATTAGAACATGAATGCTGTCCCTCACCACAGGTGCTGAGTAGTTGTGCCTATACGTAATATGTACTTAATAGTAAGTACCGTATATCATCTACACGAAAATAGCTTGGCGGTGAGCAAATGCATTGTGCAGAATCCCCCATACATTTGCAAGGGAGACCCCCACTGAAATTCTAATGGACCTCTCAACTTCTATATGCATTAAAGTGCATATGATGGCCAGAGTATCCCTTTAAGCCTTTTTGGTGGCACTACAAAATCCTATTCCTCCTTTTATTATTTACTTTATTTTATTTTCCACATACAAAATAGGAGGCAAATTCCTTGAGTACATGTGTCGTCTTAGAGTCTTTCCAATATGGCTTTTAATGTATGTATAAAAATGTAAAATACAAAGAGCAGCACAAGTGACATACAATTGCCCGGTAGAATGATAAACAACATACAGGATGTGATGTGAGCAAAACGGCATAAGTATCATCCGGAAAGTAAAGCAGCAGCAGTCACTGGGATGTGATGTGCGTAAGCAGCAGTACTGTAGCCCAGGGAGTCCACAGTGAAGTATCGGGAACATGAAATAAAAGGTTAAAAACTCCTCAACACGTTTCGCCGGTCGAAGGTCCTGGCTTTGTCAGGAGAAACTGGCACCATGCTGCCTAACCGGAAAGGCTTAGCTGCCAAACCACAAAATGCCAAAATCCACGTAACGTATAGCTGCTTACCCATTGTACAGTGCTGTGGAATATGATGGCGCTATATAAAATATAAAAAAAATATTGACATCGGCTTCAAGAGACTGCAACTGTACTTAAAAGTCTCTGCCTGCCCTTTTCGTGATTGTGGCCTATCTTGTTGTTGAATCAACAGGCCAAATGTTCTTTATAACTCCTTTTTACACCTATAATGACTGTAATGTCCTTTTTAGTATTAGGACTTTTATCAGGCTCCCCAAGGTGCCAGACATTGTCTGCATGCTACATCCTCAAGGGTGTCCGTGGGATCAGCGTCCGACCTGCACGGTAGGGTAATACGGACAGGATGGGCATTCTCCTTATTGGTTGCCGCTCCCCAAAGAGTATCAGAGAGAGAGTAGGGTACCCTTTGACTGGTCTTCCTCATTGGGTGCCTTTTTTTTATCACCTGCTGCTATCCATGTTGTTCTGTGTAATCTTCATTGTTTATTGGTTGTTTAATACCTAAACCTAATACCAAATTTTAACCGTTTACTGTTTGTCTTGTTTGATCTGTGCTGGATAATTGGCTGTGTTTTTTCCTACTAATCCTCTTTAACCATGTCTCAGCTGGTTCCTGGTTGATACGAAGAGCTATATTACTACTCGCATACAGCAGCAGATCTCCACTTGGACCTTTTGAAGGAGGAATAACCAGCAATGAAATGCAGGATTTAACCTTTGCAGCCCTGGTTCCCTTCACACTCGGCTTTTATGATTTATGGATCTTATACTACATGCAGTAGTATGTGGTATTATTTATCGCAATTAGCTTCATGCAACTTTAATTGAGATGTCTGCACTCAGGGTGGGGTATCCAAAAGTTGTGGCCTGTTTGAGTTTTGCACCCCTGTGCTATATTATGTGAGGTGACACCGGAATGACTGTGATCTAGTAGGGTGTAACGTAATACAAGGAGAAAATACTGCATAAATGTGTTAATAGAACTTTGAGGATATATTGTCTGGATTATGATACACTGGAATTGTGATTAATGTGAAAAATCTCATCTAGTATTGGGAAACCATGAAATTAAAATTTTACATTTGTGTTTTGCTTCTTATAATGGCTCTTCCAACCAATGCACAACGTGTTCAGCCTGTACATTAAGCTGTTAACAGTTTCTCCAAGAGAGATACTGACTGACCTGTGACTATGTGCCGCCTACAACCCCTCTGGTCTTATACTTTCGTATGGTAATAATTTGAAATTGCCATTCGACGTTCAGCCAATGAACGCTTAATTTTTTTTTTAAATTACTCCATGCTAAAGTTCCATACCCTGATGTTACTAAAATACCGTACCCTCTTCACAGTTGCCTTTTTTTCTACACTGAACTTCTCAACGTGACAGTTGCAGGATGTCCATATAGTGTAGTGGGAGTTGTAATTTAAGCACATAACATGATTACAGTTAGAGAAAATAGCATATCAGAGGAGATATGGGGACTTCTTCTAGCTGCAGGTAGATTTCTGCATCAAATCATGTCAGGAATAATGGTCTCATGGTGGTCTTCTTACAACATGTCTGGAAGGGGACGTTAAGGTCAGTAAGTTGTCCAAATTTTCCCAAGTTGAGGTCAGTTGTCTCATCTGAAGAGTCTGTTTGCAGTTGGTGTATCTTGGAGCTTCAATTGAACGCCATCATCAGACATATGAGCTGGTCCTTTAAGATTATATAGTTAAATCAATGAGGTGACTTTCATTATGAAGAGGCTGGGTGGCCTCTTCATAATTTAAAGTAAAATCTGTGACCTGAAACTACAACTGTCCTGCAGACTCTCTCAAATACACCCCAAGGTTTAACTGTAACCGGTTGTATTTTCTTTATAATTGAATTCGTCTTGCTTTCCCTGTGCAGGACCTCATCGATTTGACTGAAAAAGACTTTGCAGTGGAAATTTCTCCATGCCAGACCAGCGGTGTCATCGATTTGACTGGAAATGAGGACATGTTAGAGATGGTCCCCAAAGACCATCAAGAAAGCCCTTCTCCTTTCATTGCTAAGTGGATAAAACCCGAGTCCCATTTTAATAACCCTGGTTTAACCAAGGAAAGCTCATTCATTGGAGATAGAGATTCAAAAATAATCATGGATGAAAGCTGTTCTTCTGAAGAAGGTACAGGAGGAAGCAGCACCACTATTAACAGTGATATGGAATCCCTACAGAGTGCATCCGAAGCTCTTGGGGGGCTAGACAGTTCTACTGAAAGCGGAGATGATTGTCTTAATTATGAAGTAAATACAGACTCCTCTGCAGAAAAACCTCAGGTTCTCCAAAAGTCTCAGTCCCAAGCTATTTCCATATCTGCTGTAAGAATGCTAGACTTTGACACATTGGATTCTGGGTCCATTCCTGTACCAAGCTCTTCTAACGTATTACCACCAGAGAACTCTTATGATAATCCACGTTCCAGTGAAGAAACTCATTCAACTTTCAACAAAGCTTGGCTGTACAAACTTCGATATTTTAAGAAACCCCCTGTGCATCACCTCTTTTTCCAGCAGCTAAGGCAAGAACAAGAAGGCAGGAAGGTAAAAAAAAAACATTTTATATGGTTACTCCAATTACTCAGTAATTGTTAAGTGTGTGTGGGGGGCTGTTAAATAGGGCAGATGAAAGCTGAAAGATATAACTGTGAGGTTATGTACAGAACCAACACAATTTAATTTTAGGAACCCCTAAGAATATTTTAAAGTTAAAGCAGACAGCATCAGTCTTGTAAGCTTGGAGTTTGTGGCTACTGGGTGCTATCTCCCAACATTGCAGTAGTCCAGAAGATTAATGGAAGTTGTGTTCCACTGGGATAAGGGCAAGATGGTCTACTAGTAATTAGAAAGAGATATGAAATGGGTAGTTATGGCTTATGTCGGGTTGTTAATTACTGATTAGCTGGGTTTTTTAATTTTTTTAAAATACATTTTATGTAACTGTGAATTTGCAGCATGGTGATCCATTTTAACTAGAAATCCTCCTCATAATTCTATCTATTATAGCCTATCCCCTTAAGGAGGATGAATATTGTCTACAGTACAAAAGAAGAGAACTTTCCACAGGGTACTTTACATCTCCTGACACAGTTTGTATCCAGTTATCACTACCCACCCAAAGATATCCTCTGCCATGTCATTAGATCTGTCTTGCTGGGCAAGGAAGAACTGAGCATCAAGAATGAGGCATACAAACTTCTCATGAAAGTACAAGAGTAGGTGAAGCCTGGCATTCCTATTTTTCCTTAACATGAATTCTAGAGGAAACCAAACAATTAAAAGAACGGATGTAGAAATACATGCATTTATATCTTATAGGGCCCATTTCACCAGTACAATGCTCAATTATACCGTATTGTCCATATGGTTCTATGAACATGACGGAAATAGCTTACAAAGCATACTTTACGTTTTGAGATCCAGAATGCAGTGGTCATGTTGTTGCCCTACAACAAATAAAAAGCCAGATCATGAACTGTCTTCTGTAACAAAAGGTTAAATTAATATTTCATGCACTGTCTAGTCTTAATTAGATATATACAAATAGCTTGAGTTGTCCAGAAAAAAACCCCAATAGATTTTGCAAGTTCAAGTGTAAGCTTTGTGTAGGATATTTCCTAAATAGGGCAGTCCCAACATCTTGGTTTTTCATGGAGGATTCTTCTTGCCCTTTTTGTTTGTTGAAACTTCTAGGCTTCACCCTGCTGATCTAAAGATGGTAGCCTGGGACTGGAGCCTGCTCACAGAGGCAGTGGAGAAAAAGGTATAATGATGTATCGGTTAAAAAAACATTTAGGATGACTGCCTGTCCTAAACATGCTTGAAATGAGGGATTGAGATGTTTGATACACTATATGGACATAACTATTGGCGCTACAAGGGGACACAAGCGCATGACACACACAAAAAGGTTCTATATAATGTAGTAAATTTATTAAATGAGATATCCCCTCTACTAAAATGGGTTTCCAAATGTAAAATGGCACATCAGCAATAATAAAAATAGTTTGTGGCTCCTTCTTTGCTGTGCACAACATGTGTCATAACATTCGGGTCGTCAACACATGGGTGTCTGTAGGGCCCAAAAGTTCTTCTCTCGTTGGTGGTAAAGTGTTGAGTATTGTTCGAGCTGCAGTGTTCAATGTGGAACGCATACACGAAGACTGGAAGTTGTAGCTGCAAAGGGGGGACCAACGATATATTTCTGTATGTGTATTTAGAATGCATGTCATCATTGTCCCTGTTTGTGTAATGGTCAGGTGTACCAATACTCTTGTCCATAATAGTGTATGATTCTGCCTAATACCACGTGCTCACCACATTAGCATGTTAAAAAATATAATCTCTTAGTCCTGTCTGTCTGCCCAGTGAAACCCACGTCCTGTAAATATGCTAGTAGAGATAATCTCCTGAAAAGCTATTTTGTTTAAAGCTCTGTGATTCTTATCATTCCAGGAGCACCCAGCCTACCTGCTCTTCCTACAGTATGTTGTCCAGACATTACATGATGACTTCCACATTGGTTTACGTCACCGATCTTTACAGAAATGTTTGGCCAAATCCATGTTATCGTGTGACAAAAGTTTAAATAACATCAAGTAAGTGTTCATTCATACAGATCCTGGAGATGGTATGCATTATTATTATTCTAAAAGGAGACAATAATGAGCAACACCCAAAAGTTTCTTCTCTTATGGAAAGAATAGCATTCTCCAGTGTAGTAGAATGCAGTAAAATTATAGTTTCTTCTACATTACAGAGATGTCATTAATTGGCTTATGGAAGTTGTGATGAATTCTTCTGACGGTTGTTCAAAGGCAGAGTACAATTCTGCCTTGGATTGTGAGAGCCAAAGGTAAGCAAGCCACAACTGCTGCCTATTTACACTATTTCAGTTGGCGAGGTTACCAATATGCACACTTTTCTCTTTACAGGGTCATTTCCCTCTTTCAGCACATGCTCTACATCGCAGTGGAAGTGGACAACTCGCCTGCTTGCAGTTCAATCAAGATTGCAGGATATGTTTTTCCCTCTGTGATCAGTATGAATACACAACACCAGAGGTAACCCAGACAAAGAGATATGTTCTTTGAGAATATATTAAGTGCTTCACAATGTAAAGTATCTTCCTATCTGAAAGAGGGTGAAATTGCTTGTGTGGTTCCAAACTGATTAAATGGTAAGCTGGCTGATGCCTGGCATTGGGCCAAGCCTGAGTCTGCTCAGGTTGTACTCTCTTGGCAAAGCCGGGCCAAGCCTGGCTTTGGGCTTAAAACTTGGCTCAGACTAGCACAGGCATGCATATATTATGAAGGTGCTTTTAACATGGAAACCAGCTGCTCAGATTCCAAGAATCCTTGAATTAGGTGGCCTAAGATAATTTTTTTTCTAGATTCATATTGCAACTCTTCCCCTTGCTATAACCGACCTAACTTTATTAGATTCTGTGGAGAGCCAGGCGTGTACTGGAACCAGAGTGAACACTCTCTGCTGTATTATATTTGCTTGTAGATGATCGGGCCTTTTTTTTGTTTATATCACTGGGCTATGTCAGTCCATATGTTGGCCTACTAGATTGGCCTGTCTAGATCTGTAATTAACTCTCCTGCTTTTATCCATAGGGAGATGTTTTTCAGCAGCATTGAAAGCCCTATGCTGAAGGCCAAGATCCTTGAGGAACTTTTCCTTCATAGCTGTCAGAAAAATGTGACGCTTCCACTTTCACTGGCCAAGATCCTTTTCTTCATAGAGCACTCCACACTCCTCCTGGAACAACAGGTGAATGAGTATTTAATGCTTACTCAACTAAAGCTAGGAGGGTTACGTCAGAAGATCAAAACTAGAAACCCCCAAAACTGTAAAATAATACTTTCTCACAGTAAGGTAGGGAGAGGAAAGATAGTTGCAATGCATTTATTACAATGGCCAAGTGGCCTGTTGGTTCACACAGGCTGCGTAGGTTGGAAGGAAGCCCCTGCACCAGGAACACCAAAGATATCTGGGCTTCCATGATGGGTTATAATGTACCCTGAAAATCATGATGGCATGGAATGTCATAATAAATCTACGAAAGGGGTTAGATGGACCCATGTGATAACAGCATGCATTTGTTAATAGGTAGATCAAAATAAATAAAGGCTCCAGGCACTCAAAGGTTCCAGCTCAGGCAGATTTATTGAAGGAGGACAGCAACAACGTTTCAACCTCATAATGAGGTCTTTATCAAGTTGACCTCATTGTGAGGTCGAAACGTTGTTGCTGTCGTCCTTCAATAAATCTGCCTGAGCTGGAACCCTTGAGTGCCTGGAGCCTTTATTTTGATCGACTGGGGAGCTGGCCCTTCCTGGCACAGTTAAGCACCTGAGTTCCTTTGGAGTGTGCAGATTCCTTATTCTGCTGATTTGTTAATAGGTAGGACTGAACAAAACCTAAATAAAATCCAACTTATGCATTTATTTTAGATTTAATTCAAACTGATTACACATTGTACATAAGCACGGTTTCAAAAGAAAGCCCTACTAAAAATAGTTTGGGTGGGTCCTTAAGAAAAATCAGTCTCTAGCACCTTATAAGACATGGTCCAAATATTATTGTTGGAAATGTATAAATTACATGATACTGTTGATTTATTTTTATTTTTTTATAGAATATATGAAGCTATGTACCTTAATTCAAATATTTTTTTTTATAAAAAAAAAACTATTAAAAATGTATTTTAATATACACATTTGATCAGAGCCTTTTTGATTCCACCGACTGTACTTTGTGATTGTTTTCTGCAGGGCCCAGGGACAGAGTGGGACAGATGGGATGAGATGATACATCACATCTGCTTGCTATTCCTCAGTTACCAAAGAATTTTATTAGGTATGAATTACCTTTTTATTTATTTAAACATGGAAGCCAAAAATGGTACCATGAGCAGGAGATAAGTTAACCCTGTATACCTTTTCATATGGAAGTTAAAAATTAGTTTTTGGGGAGAATGGTATCCTTATGGTGATGAAACAGAGAGGGCTTGGGTTCCGCTGCAGGTTCCAGGCCATGTTTTCCTGTTTCGGATCTAAATCACTTTGAAGACGAGCTTGTTTGTTGCGTGAGAAATCAGTGCTTACTGCTGTGAAGTAGGATAAAATAAAACAAATCTTGCCAGCTAATAAATATTAGTTCCCATCTCTGTACCAAGAAGACACAATGTTTTGCCCCTTGCAGCCTTGTATGTTGTTTCCCCAATATAAAAATGAAATGTGACCATCTGCAGCAGCGTGTGGATTTGTCCTTTATCCATATTAATATTGGTCCGTAGCCTTTAAGGTCCCTAAAAATACCTTTGTAAATAATTGTTTCCTCCCCTCACCAGATAATTTACTTACACCAGTGACAGACCGCATAGATCAAATGCAGAAGACCAAACAGCATTTCCAGCTCGATGATATTACAGAAGATGATGTGGAGAGTCATGTCGATCACTTAAAGATGCGTATTAGTCACGGTGCAGCGATTCCATCTGCCATCCACGCCAGGCTGCACATGCTGAAAGTCTTACTGACCAGCGCTTTCAGACACCAAGCATAACTGCAGCCAGTTGACTTACACAGAGCTAATTACTTTATATATTATATATATATGTAAAAAGCCAAATATATATTTTCCTACCAGGCCCAGATTTAATGTATCGATTTCCGGTATACACAGCCAAACATTCTCACCATTGAAATAGCGGTTTGCACAGGCTTAGGAATATTTTCTTATATTAAAACCAGGGTAATGTACACTAATTTTTCCCTATGCACTTTACCAATACTTTTCTGTATATAATATTATATATATATATTTCTGTATAATAATTTTTTTTAAACCATTTATTGTTTCTGAAAGACAGTTCCCATATGAAGGTATATTTTTTAGCATTTAGATGAGGTAGATGAAGCTTCAGTCAAGCGGTGGCCTTGGATACGCTACATCTACCAAGAGCTTGAAGCGGCGAGGCGACTCATCTGTGTTATCTACCACCAGACTAACCGAAAAGGATGAACAAGATGTGATGTTTTGTTGCCTTCATTTTAATATACATGAAAAATCAAACTACTCCTTTTGTTAAATGTTTATTTGCAACCAAAAAAACATGACACGTGCACAAGGATGGAGAAAATTAACTGTATACAAATAAATTAAATGCTACAACAATATCACTGTGAACTTTACTTTCATGGAATGCCAAAAATATTGCAGTTTGGGATACCCCAAAATGTGAGTTAAATGAAGTAGAAGGGATGGTCCTTGTGAAATCCTACCCCTAAGACAATGGTATCGCAATAGAAATTAATATTTAAACTGTGTAAGGCAATTCCCTTTTTTCTGGAATATAAAATGCACCAAGTGTTCAGATACAAATGCGTAGCTTATACAGCTAACCTAACACTCGAGAGCATGCAAACCTTGGCACCTGCCCCAAGGATAGAGCCCCAGCTTTTTTTAGTACATCTCCTGTAAGATACTTGTATCAGAACTGGGTAGATGAAATGAAAGGAGCTGGTTATCTCTCCGGAGGATATCTCTATGCAATAATCCATCATGTTAAATAAAAAGCCAGCCTTGTGCAGTTAAATAAAACTACTTACAAAAAAATCCCTGTTTATCCTACAGCAATTATTCATCCATGAACATGTGCTAGATTATTACTCACAGGAAGTCCGCAGACCTGAACATACACTTTTATACATGGAGCTGATAGTGTAGAAGGCATCACATATAATAAGCGTCCCCCATTCACTTCATTTGCCAGAATAACAGCAGACAGATTGTACAGCGACGGCTACTGGAGTGCGTAGCAACCTCAATGCATAGTCCCGGGTATTTGGTATCTATAGAACAGCTATATTTAAGGATCATAGTTTAAACTTTGAACACTGTTGCAAGGTTCTAGGGGTGACTGGAATGTCCACATTATGAAAAACCGGGCCAAAGCAATAACTCTTTCCAGCCCAAACGTAAGACGATTACTTTTTCCATTTATAGTCTTTTCGTAAGACTTCAAGCGAAATGTCTTTCAGAAGCCAGTGGGAGTGAGAATGTTCATGTCACGTGGTTTCAGGTTGTGGCCACGGGAATTTTTATTGTTTTCTGTAACAAAAGATGATGCTTCTATCTTGGGTGGTTTGAACGATGCAGGGTCATCTGCTATTCGGGTAGCCTGGGCCCGCATCAGCTCCATAGGGGTTGGTTTTTGGGCACCTTTATAAGATTGGATAGTGAATCCACCTGCAGAGAAAAATAAATTTGAATCACTCTAGTACTAAAAAACCTCCAGTGTAAGTTTGGAAGTCATACACAAGTTTCAGTCATCCATGAAGGTTATTAAGCATGCTGCCCAGTAGACAGCTGGTATAACTTTACCTGGATCTGTAGTTGATTTCTGAACAGCACGAGGGCCAAAAACACTCCATTTCTCTGCTCCCCCTGATTCAGAGCTGTTGATCTCGCCAGCTGGGAGGGAAGTGGTGGAGCCTTGGCTAAACCAGGATCTGAAGCAGGAGAACGTATCCGTCATTAGGCAGAATGGCAATTGTAAAAAGTGGACAGCACACAGACAATCCCTTCTGAGCCAGTCAAATCCATTGAACAACCTCATTGTGTGCAATAGCCAGAGTAAAACCTTCATGCAACTCTGACACGACAAAGCTGAAATCATTAAGGCTGTACTAATGATGTGCTTACAAAGCCAATATCCATCTGGCTCAATATGAGATTGATGTACATGTCCACTGAATTTGTGCTCTGCAAAGCAGCATATGTTACCTGCGCATCGGCTTGGGAGATGAACTTGGAGTGCTGCAAGGGGTGGACTGAGCAGATGAGCTTTGCTTGTCTTCAGTGGTCTCTCCCGTCTGCATCTTTAGCTTCTGGAACAGGGCAACAGAAAAAAAAATTAATAAGTTATGTTCCTATATTTATAAAGTCTCCAACACTTACAACAGTCTGAGAAAAGAAAAAAAAAAAAAAAGACAAATTATGCTTTAGTAATGGCAAAAAGTCAGCGCCGATAAACCAGGAGCAACAAGGCCGATAAAACCTGGAAACTAGTTTTCAGGTTACAACAGCATGGGTTCTCAAAAGTGAAAGCAAACATAATTCAGTGACCCCACACACAAAACCAGCATCCACTGGATCACCAGCTAGACTCTTCAGAAAGCGGTGCTGAGAATGGTGTAATGTGAATAAAACAAGAATACGACAATCTGACAAGCAGATGTCCTCTTCAGCACAAACCTCTTTCAAAACTTACAAAATCAAGCTCAATCGTGAACATACGAGTTACAGAAAAAGTAATGCCCTTGGAAGAGCCTCCTTGGCCAATTTAGACTGTTAAGGGGTCACGGCTCCTAAGATCTGTGCGTATTTCTTCCCCCCTTAGATTTCTCGCAGACCGGATTGAATAAGATAGTTGTAAATTGTAAGGTTTCCTTTAATTCATTTCCAGAAGAGGTCACACACAAGCCACCTTTAAAAAGCATTGCAGGCATAATAGATGTGTTCCTCCATCCTGCAGCTCAGCGTCTTCCACCAGAGAACATCAATAACGTTTAATTATATATCCGGGCTTGCCGTTTATAGCAAAGCTTTAAAAACTGCCGGCCTTAGGTTCATAGCACTGCCAATAACAAAAGACCATATAACTGTTTTACATTTCAATGTAGAACATGCAATCTTTAAATAATTACCAATAATGGAAGAGGATCCAATTCTAAGCTCTTCAGATCTATGTGCACCAGAGTTCTAGGGCATACATACAATGTGTTTGGATCACGGCATAGCAAACACAGCAATGTCTCCACTATAAAATCAAGTTTATAGCAATCATGATCTGATTAACCAGCTATTGATAACCAGTTTGTCCGGAATGCATTTAACCGAAAGCCAAATGTTTCCAATACGATCCCACAAGAAAAGCAGCAGGTTCCCTCCTGCCGACACAAATGCATATCCACCTTCTTTTGGGTTTGCCAAGAAGTACTAGAAATCAACCCTGTTTACCATTTACCAGGCTGAGCTCAAATCTCTTGCATTACCAGCAAAGGATGATTTGATGAATAAGAAATTAAAAACTAAATCAGAAGCAAAAACCACACTAATACATATACAACGCAATTTGGGTGAAAGCAACACTAACACGCATGATATGACAGGTGAAGATAAATCAAGATTCAATACAGAGCAGCAGATATTCAGCATGAAAGTAAAGCACAGCGGAGAGGAAGGTCTTACATGCAGGGCTTCCGCCACACGGTGGTATTTGGTCTCTTCAGCAGTGAGGCCCTTGTGTGGAGTATAACCGGCGTCCCTGAGGCCGGCCTGCTGCTCGAAGCGCTGAATACTCTCCTGCGTATGCTCTGGAAAGGGAGACATTTCCACTAACAGCACGTGTCATAGCTTTACTCCTCCAAACCACGTATTACTTGTATGTTGCATGGAGAGTGTATGTCACACAGAGAACTATATGCCATTACCCGAACCATCACATCATGTGTTGGCCTTCTGGCCACTTGCTTTAGAACACGGACAATACAGGCACCAATAATGTCTACAAAGCGATGTCAAATGCGAGGAATCCGACATATTATTAGGGCCAGCACACCCGACCCACATTGTTAAGGAGGATGTATCTCGATAGGGTTTACGTTGTCACCATTGGATGAAGGATACCCCGTGCTACTTAGTATGGAGAGAGCTAAAGAACCCACAACTTGATAATTTAATGGATTTTTTAGTATGGGTGCCATACAGTCTTATTGTGGATGGCAAATCTAAAGTTGAAGATACCAGGCATATAAATAAATCCCACCTTGTAGACAAGCACTGCAGCAAATCCATAAAAATAAATTAACTAATAAAACTCTCTAAGTGCATAAGTGTTGAAAAAGCACACACTTTGCTTTGGCTGTTAACTAATCATTTGACCCTCCTAACCTTCTACAAGCGGAACCAGGCATAATGAATCCAAGCGTTCTAGTCATATATGTAGCTGAATAGGATTGATTTTGGTTTTCAGAAAAAATTAAAAAAAAAAAAAAAAACCAAAAAAAACCCAGAGGTTACAGTTTTTAGGAAATATGACATCTATACTGATCTGAAAGAAATACGGGGGGGGGGGGGGCAAAAAAATCTGCGCATTGTGTCCTGACTGTCAAATGTAAATATACAACAGGTGGTAATGGTGGTAATAGGAGCCAATACGCTGACTATGCAGTTACTGAGGCAGCGAGACAATTCAATAAACAATGCATCATCAGCAAAGCAAAGAAACATGTCATAGTCCAGCTAGGCGAGGACAAAACTCTTCAAATAAACCGGCCATGAATAATCAGAGCATACGGTCTAGAAGGGGCTCGCTCCAATACAGCAGAGACCAAGCCACTCACGATACATACATTTATCAAAAAGAAAAATACATGGAACAATTAAAAGAAAAAAATTAAAGATTAAGGGGTGAAAATGTGGCCAGAGGATTAGGTGATTTCAGGAAGATGGAGGTTCATCGGTTTAGGAGGAGGTTTGGACGATGGAAAAGAAATAAACCATAGAGGAGTTCTAGCATTCTCACTGTTATGGTACATTACATGTTATGGATCGATACATTATATAGTATAATAAAGTCCCAGTCCTGCTTTCATCTTTGCATTTTTTGCCACTTTATAGAACCAGTAAAAGCAACATCCTTACTTGTCAACAGAGAATTCATGATGACAGAGGTGGCTTTGGCTTTCACCACAGGGGCCTTCTCAGTGGATGAGGAATGGGGCAGAGCAGGTGGGGGCATGTTATTATCCCCTTCCTCAACCTGCTCAAGACAATAAAGGTATCGGGAAGGAGGGAGGAGAAAAGAAAGGTCAGTATTGGAATTAGGAAAGAGGGGGGAAAAGTTACATATATTTCAAACATGCCTCATGAAGAGCGACCCAACATCATCACCACTGGAGTGACTTCTCTTACAACAAGGCCACTCTATGGCACCATAATAGACAATGTAGAGATTGATATAATCAGCAGCTCTGGTGCAAAGTTTGAAATGGCTTTTCATCACAAAAAAAAAAAAAACAGTGGAAATGTTGACGGGATGATTTCATTGGTTGCTGCAGTGATAAGACCGCGCAATACAATCATGTTTTGCCGAGTTCTTTTATGACTGAAAAACATGTATTTGTTTTCCTATCATGTAATGGTATTACCAGTGTTTTTAAGTAAACAATCAATATATATATGGCGCTCTTCTTCATCATTATACCCCTCTCTCCAGTGCTAGGCGGTGCAAAACTAATACATACTGAAGGATTGTCTACAGCATACCTTTGACAGCTTGTGATATTTACTCTCCGGTATAATTGGCTTTCTCCACAGTGTGTTAGCGCACATGTCCGATGGCGGTGGTGTCATAGGAGCGGTATCCTCCAAAGCATCGTCATAGCTGAAAGCTCGACGGTGCATCCCAATAGGCAGGGACATCTTTCCCAGTAACCCACCTGTGCTGTGCTCAATAGCTGAAGACAAAGAGCCAGCCACTTAATACAGGATTCAACCGCACACAAAATACTACACTCTCTCTTACAACAAACATCTCACTAAGTCGGATGCATATTAAATACCATCAGCTACAACTCAACAATAGGTCATCTGCTCAGAACACATTAGCCAACAGGTTTCCCCATTGTTGATCAAGCGATGCATTGACACTGAGTAATGTATTGGTACAGTGGTTATATTGATGGACAACAGATAATTCTCAGGTCTTGAGGTCACACAAATGAACATCTTAGGTTACTGAAGAAGGCACATTGTCTATTCAGTACTTCAGATACAAGGGTAAGGTAACTGGTCCTTCATAACAGAGCCTGGCCTATAATATATTTTAATAAACGAGACATCATTTACGATCTGAAGGAGAGAAAAAAAGAATCTCACAAAGGTACAAACAGAGCTAACAAATATGTATCTCTATACAGCAACCTAATCATTTGCTTCCAGGTAAAACATGCACCATTAAACTAAGAACGCGCAAGTTCAAGTATTACGTTAATAAATAAAAATATAAACTCTCTATACATAAAGGCGGGAAGCATCCACTTAACCTGCTCTCAATTCTCTTTGCTTCATTAGCATTTAAATTCGTATGATCAACAGAAGCAGATGATCTTTACAAAGATATTTCCTTGATTCACAGGTAACTCAAACTTCTCTGCTTCCTAACAAGCCGTATAAATACGCATCTGTTTCCTTTCACTGAGGAGAGCCATGATTAAAAAGGTTGTTACCAGGTACATCAGGCTGTCTCGATGCCATTATAGCGGTTAGATTTGATGCTTTTTTTCGCTATGGAAATCCAGAATAAATGTGTTACCTAGTAAAAACAATAATCTATTTATTGCTCAAACAAACAGAAACACAGCAGGACATGCAATGACAGGCTCTGGCAAAGCAGGCCTATTCAAACTGAAGGCACGGGTCACTAAAGCAAAGGCACGTTGTCTTACCAGGCCACTGGGTTATGACGATTAACTGGAAGCAGAAAAGCCAAGCTTAAGCATAGTGCAAATGAAGCAGACTGCGGGAAGAGATTCCAAGAGGTCCATGCAGGGTACCTAAGGACAGAAACAAATAGGACAAAGGTGGTTATAACCATATAGCCCCACAATGGACCGTACAGTCCCAAGTCAAGAGAGAAAACTTATTAGACATTCTTTGACAATTTGTTTAACGCCTTCACGATCGAGGTTTCTCATAAAATCTCATGATAACAGTAATACCCTTCATACACAGTTTTGTTCTGGAATGGCCATATAGTTCCTATCATTTCTATTGTTAACACTTCTTTTGATGTTAGCAGTTTCTTTTGTAGTTTTTTTTACTTCTAGGGGCACATTTTCATAGTTTTAACCTATTTTTGATTCTGCGCTGCTTCCAGTGTAAGATGGATAGGTATCCCCCTTGTGGATCCATCATGTGGACCCCATTTATAGCATGGTGACATCCCTAGCGGAGGCCATAGTTTGATTGTTTTAATATTTCTTTCACTTTTTAGTACCATTGCTATTACCATTTATGTTTTGATCACATCACACGGTCATCAGGCGGTGGGGCTGCAGAGACCTACATTTCTGATCGCAATAGGAGTCATAAACCAGTTGCGGGCTGATCAGAGATCCATGCAGGGTCTGGAGATATACTCAGGCATGTAAGGAAACACCCAATCCGGCATTCAAACAGTAACGGTATACCAGCACTCGCGGTGAGCACCAACACACCAGAGCTGTCACCACAGAACAAGCCATCGTAGCTTCTGCTGACACTGGAGAGTCCAGGCTGTATTCAGATAACCAGATGTCTCCTGCAGCAGAAGGGAGATCTCCTTGCCTCACAAAAAGGCTGATCATGCAATATCGTCAGAGGGTGATCTTGAGTTGTATATCCATAGGGGCTGATATACAAAATGTATCGAACTGTTATTTTGCTGATCTGAAATCTCAGATTTAAGGGTATAATGCTTCCGCTAGACCAATCGTCTTTCTCTGCCCCAGAGATCTTCTCTTCCACTGGGACAGGACATTAAACTAAATGCTATTCTAGCTTTGTCTCGGGTCTCAGCTTCCATGGGGTAACAGTCACGTTAAACCAAAGATCACCAAGTTACAGAAACAAAAACACAACGCGAAGGTCGTTTCATAAATATACCACCGGTTAACCCCAATTTATGCAAAGCGTCATAGAGAAGGTATGAGAGAGGACATAAATACTGCGAGCATGGAAACATTTCAAAGGCAGGCAGTGGGATGTTACCGTACGGATGTGCCTAGTTATTACAGGGATTTAAGGCGGCCTGGCATGCCCACCAGAAACCCCGACCTGATATGCCCACCAGCATTCACCAGAGACCCCGACCTGGCATGCCCACCTGTGTACAGTACACCATAGATCCTGACATGGCATGCCCACCCGTGTACAGACCCCCTTACATGTCTGCTAGTATAGATTTGACACCCTGTACCAGCATGCTTTGCGCGCTGCCCGCTGGACCAAACCTCTGAGTTTGACGTCACCGCATAGCCTGACTAAAAGACGTTTGAGGAAAAATGCGGCATGGCGGCCGGACAATAATAAAAGTGACACATGCCCCCGCCCCTTCTAGACAAAGTAAATGCACTTTGACATGATACAGAAATAACCCGCCCGGCCGGTCTAATAAATGCAAGTCCTGGTAGCCCAACTGCTATGCACAGTATTAACTTCCACATTCCCAGGAAATAATCATTTGCTACAGGAGGCAGGCCTTCCTTGGTAATCTAAAATAGGATTGCAAATAATACAGAGATTTCTGGCGTGGGGTACTCACCTATAGACCTGTGGTACCCAACCACTTCTGTACTAGAAGCAACTCCTAATACTTCTTTCTGAAATCATAAACCGATTACCGCCGCTGATAAGCCGTAGAACGACAGAAGCACCCATTATCCGTAGCAGAATGGCGACCAATAATGAAGGAGGGCACGCATGCGCAGGCCAGGGCAACAAACCACCGAGAAGGACTGCGCATGCGTCGCGTTGAAACTTTCGGGCGTTTCCAAACCAACTTGGTTATTGCATATCGCTGAAGCTGTAACTACCATCTTTCGTACGGGAAAAACACGACTGCGCATGCGAACTACTTACTACCTGTAATAACCACGCCTTTTCAGAAAATTTACCAATGAAAATCCTCCTCGCATAGTCAATGGTATACTAGTGTTTTATGTGTCCTAGCAACTGCAGTAAACTACTGCTTGGAGTTTCCTGACAGCATCGCTCCGGAGCCTAGGGGTACCCCATTGTAGTCATGGATGACCCAGACTGCTCTTTGGAAGTCAGGTAATTAGTGTCCCTTCAGCGTCTAAAACGAGTTAAATAAAACTTCGTCTTTTACTGTTCAGTTTCGGTACTGTTTGCAATAGAGCAGTATGGACTTGTGAAAGGCACTACACACATAGAGTATGCTTGCACGTCTACTTCTCTCGAGCTGTTTATAGGTTATAAACATATTATATAGATTATATACCCTATACGTTTTCCAGATGCATTTGATAAAAAAATACCACTAAAACAACCGAAGAGTTCCAAACTAGATTCTGTGTCCATCACCTCCGGCCAGTCATAGCCAACCCTAACCATGGGTCTGGACACTACTTCAATCCGTCCTCAACACTGCAGCTAGATTAATCTTTCTCTGTCACCGTTCATCATCTGCTGCTCCACTGTGCCAATCACTCCATTGTCTTCCCATACCCTCCAGAATCCAATTCAAATTCCTGACCAACAGAGCCCTTAACAACTCTGCACCCCCTATATATCTCCTATATATCTCCTCCCTCCTATCCAAATATACCCCTAAGCGGGGGACCTGCGTCTGGCTTCTACCATCATTACCTCTTCCCACTCGCATATTGAGGATTTCACCCTTGCTCTACAACCTTCTTTGGAAATCCCTACCCCGTCCCATCAGACTTTAACAAATTTCAAAAGCTTCCTGAAAACCCACTTTTTTTTCAAGAAGCGTACAACCTTTCCTACTAACGCTCTCAGCCATCATCCTAATCAAACCATCAGAACAACCAACAATCAAATCAACTCATCCCCATCCAAGCAGTCCTCTCTTACTGTTTCACCTACCCTCAGCCACCGACTAGATTGTAAGCTCACAAGAACAGGGCCCTCTTCTTGTTTTGTGCCAGTTTGTTATTGTTTTTTATTCTAATAGCTGGGGCTATATAAAGAAATGGAATGTAATGAAACTAGGGAACAAGTGGCAGTGGCCATGGCATGGAGTCCAGCATTGACAATAGCAAGGATCAAAATAAAAATAAAAAAGCCCTTGAGCTGGAAGGGCACATCTGGTAATTGTTTTTCGGGAGTGAGACCACTGAGTACAGTTCCAGAACACATCCAAGGAGGTTTCTGAGAGATTAGGGCATTTTGCATTTTTTGCACGTGTACAATGTTCAGAAACATTTATGTTTTGACATATATAGATGAAAATAATTAAAAATGGTATTCCGAGCTACAATAAAACCAGGGCTTTTACATGAAGGTTGGGAGGCAGCTTCCAGGTAAGTCATCAAAGCTACACAGTGAAATGAGGCTCAGGATTTACCGAAACCATTTCCTCGCTGAACTCTTGAAACGTTTTTGTGGTATAAGTACATCTTTAAATAATATCACTGTGTTATGCTGGACATTCCTAATGGATTGTAAGCCTGCAAGGTCAGGGCCGTCTTCTCTGGCTGTATCAGTATGTGTTAATGTGCGTTAATGCTATTGTCTATTTTCTGTAGTGTTTATGTTGTTAGTTTTCACTTCACTTTTGTTACAGTTTTACAGAATCTATTTATCCTATGCTCATAACCAATCTTTTTTTTTTCTCTCTTTTCAGATGGGTGCAAGGACTTAATAAGAGGAATGTCACGTTTATGAATGACAGCACTGTGTGTTACCCGTGCGGAAATTTCATTGTTTTTATTGACGCAGAGACAAGAAAACAGTCGCTGTTTCAGTGCACAACAGGCAGCATTGGGGCCTTCGCCGTAAATATAACCAGCGAGGTGGTGGCTTTCTCCGATCAGAAACTTAAACCAGATATTTATGTGTATACTTATCCGGGATTTGTTAAAAGAGCACAGCTAAGAGGTACTTCATTATTTACGTTAAAAAGTTTTGTAAGTTTTGCGTATGGCAGTCCTTGGCAGTCTAAATGGACTTGTTGGAAAGATCAGAGATCTCTCTTATAACCAGCCCTTCGAGGAACAGTGAACCAGGGGCCAGATTTGGTGGCCTCCTCCTCCAGATGTGTCGCCCCAAGCCTAGCCCAACTGAATACATTGCTGATTACTGTACAAGTGGGTCTGTCACCTTCTTAAACGTCCAGTTTACAAGGATCGTCCATCATTAGTAAATTTGAATGGTTATTTTTCAATATTCATTTATCTCGACCTTTGTGAAGGACACTGATATAAGGACACTGAAAGCTTATTCCAGTTATTCTAGGGTCAGACTGTTCCAAAACATATGGAAGTACATCATACACCAATCCCACCGAGTTGTAATGACAACACCGAGGGTGCCACACAAAAATACTGCTGCCTGATTATAGAGATTCCGCACGTTTCAGTACAACCAACCCAAAAGAATTTGCAGAAATATACAGAAAAGAAATTCAAAGATGTGTATATATATATATATATAATATAGTTACTAATATTTCTTCGATATTGGGGTGGGTGTTATGTGTGATTTCCATTCATAATTACAATCCTTAAATGGATGATTCTTTATTTTTTCCCAGGGGGCGCTGAATTAGATTATTCTTTAATTGCATTCAGTCATTCCGGGTCCTTTTTGGCAAGCTATTCTTCTGTCCCGGACCACATGCTTGCGATCTGGTAAGAAGCTTTTCTTTGTTTTACAGTTTAACGTATAACAAAACATACATTGGAATTTTCTTAGCAAATCCCAGCTGGCCCTGCTTGGCCCAAGATGTGATAATTATTGGTTTGTTTTAAAATCATTTTACAATAATGTATGCCACAAGAATCCAAAGAACACAAATCCTATAAGATCCTATAAGATCCTATAAGAAAAGAATCTCAATTTCTAGGTTTAGCTTGCATCTTGAATAGTTTAATACTGTTTCTGCATGATAGCTTGAATGATAGATGTTGCATTGGTTTCTCAATTACAGGAACTGGTATGAAGGTATTCCTCTGTGCAGCAGATCTGAATCTAGTACCATTTTTACCAGCTTGACATTTAACCCTTTCAACGCGTTTCAACTGTGTTTGTCCAATGAAACATCAATTTTCGTTTGGAACATTGAAGTGTGTGACACCGTGTACCAGCTACAAGCACTGTAAGTAAATTGTACCAAATGATGTCATACTAACAGCCAAGTAGAAAGCAAAAGGAACATAGCATGAACAATGCAGAACTTTATGTACCGCAAAAATTGAGTTGCCTCCATACCCTACCACTGGTGCGTGTCTTTAGATTATGTTTTTCAGTTTAGCTGTATAATAAAAGATGAGGTGTAATAATTCTAGATCAGAAATGGGCAACTGGTAACCTCCAGCTCGGTATGAACAGCAAATCCCATGCCGCTTGTGCTTTATGCACTTTATCAATCCCTATTTTAGATGATGATGTCATATAGGAATTGTCAGGCTGGCCATTTTGCCACTACCTGCAAGATAATAATGGCAACACTATGCCCATGGCATCCTGGGGGTTTTGGCAATGTGACAGAATTGGATTATTCACCATAGTAACCAAGAAGAAAATGGCAAACCCCAAGAATAAATGGCATATATGTTGTCCAGTACAAAGGGTATTGTAAAGGAAACTGACTTTAAGGGATATTAAAATTATGGGGAATAACCACCATTAATATATCTGATATATTAAAATACCCCTCAAACAAATGAATGTGTAGAGTTTGCAATACCTTGGATAACCTTATTGTTAAAACGTTTTTATTACCACCATAGACCAGTGAGACTTCCCAATGAAGATGGAACAATACCTGTGGATGAGGAGGACAGATTTCATACCACTTCCAACCTCTCCTATTATGGACCATTGATGCCCATATCTTCCATTGCTGGCTTAGTGGATGATAGCGCAGGGACATTTATTGTAAGTGGAGATGGTTCTCCAGTTTTAATACCTTTTAACTGGATTTCATGCACCTTATTGAGTCCCAATTAGAGCTACCACTGCATCAACACCCTGATGTTTGATGTATGAGCAGTGCATCAAAACCTTGAAGTCCCATATGTATTGTCAAAAAGCAAGTATTTTCTACAGAGGATAAACAAAAATACGTGAAGTAGATATTTCAGAACAGTTGTTTTTGATGACTTTTTTTGAGCGTCTACATGTTAGGGCCCCCAATATTTCCTTTGTTGCCATTTCCTTTTCTGATTGGGTATGTCTGATTATGGATATCTGATATTAGTAAGTTAGTGTCTATATTAAATCACTTATACTGTAGTAAATACTCCATCTGTTCACACACCCTTGCTATATTACATACACAGTCTCCAAAATACACTAATAAGACTTCTAATTTGGTTTTTTTAATGTTTTATTCTAATTAAGCCAAAAGAGCAAAGGAAGCCTGTGGTCAGCCCTAGTTCCCATTGCTGGAGTTCAGCTTCTGATATATATGTGGGTTGCAAAGGAGGACACCTTCTAGCTATCAACTCTGAGACACAGACGGTTACTGTATTAAGCCAGAAACAGCAGTCAGGTAAGAGCTAATCTGCCAGTGGGGATTCCATTGGTAAAATCAGAGTGGCTTAGGGGTAGGAAGATAATGAACATACCTGGGAACACCAAAGGGTTGATTCTAAATCTCATGGGTTTGGTGCCAACCTCATGGTGAAGGGCAGTCTGAAACGGACTCCTTCCTATTCCGCACTGCTATGATCGTACCTAAGGCTCCCAGATGGTGCTTTTGCTACCAGCATGTTATGGTTGATATCCCTGCTTGAATGCAGGTGGAACAATGAAATGTATCTTTAAATAATCACAAGCCAAGGTTTCCATGTAGACCACAACTAGAGCCGTTAAGTTAACTTGATTTGGTCGCCATCATGGGCTGTTAAATAGTTCATTTGAAATAAAATAAAATGCTTTCTCAGCAATGTATTCACAGAATTCCCAGCTTATTGAAGGTAACTAGTATCTCAGTATCTCTCAAACAATCAAACAATTTCACCTATTCACAAACAAAAAGCACTTTCAATATGTGTGGGGTTTTTTTTTTTGCTAACGCCCGTGAAGAAGACAATTTCTCTTTATTCCGTTAGGCTCCCTAATTCATTGAACTGCGGCATATTAACTTTGCAAACTGCATTTACATGGCCAGTATTTATCTTTCAGAAGATTCATTTAGGATCGCTCTGCGTGATGGAAGTATAACGATGATGGCCCTTCATAGAGACGGACTATACATTGCTGCAAGTGTAAGAACCTTTTTATTATATGATCCTACAGATTTGCCTTGACTGACATGACCCTAACAATTAGCCTTAGGAGCTATACTGTCTTGTAATTAAAATATCTAATATACGAATCCTTGTGATGATGTTTCATAATATAGGATGGTATTTTGCGACGGTGTTCTATCAAAGGTACCGAGTTCAAAGTGGAAAATTGTTGGGATGCAAAAGAGCCCATCGAGAGTATCAGCTTTTCAGCCAATTACAAAATGCTATCGGTGGCTACCAGTAAGGTAGGGGCATGACTTTTTCCAATGAACTCATCCTAATTACCGTATTTTTCACTCTATAAGACGCACCTGCTGATAAGACGCACCTAGATTTTAGAGGAGAAAAAAAAGGAAAAAATATTTTGAGCTAAAAAATGGGCTAAAATATTTATTACAATAACTGAATAAGCTATGAACACAGTAAGACACACGCAGTAAGACACACACAGACACAGTAAGACACACACAGACACAGTAAGACACACACAGACACAGTGAGACA
>VKOC01003822.1:0-43423 GCA_009364415.1 Spea multiplicata
CCCCAGCACTGTATACAGTAATAACCCCAGTGCTGTATACAGTAATATAATCCCCAGCGCTGTATACAGTAATATAACCCCCAGCGCTGTATACAGTAATATAACCCCCAGCGCTGTATACAGTAATATAACCCCCAGCGCTGTATACAGTAATATAACCCTGTATACAGTAATATAACCCCCCAGCGCTGTATACAGTAATACCCCCAGTTCTATAATGTTATATTATGGGGCTAAAACTACAACGTTTCAAAAAAAGAAAATAGTGCCAGATCTTTGGAAACTCGTTTTTTATCTGATATTAGTAATAAAAGATGGACCGGTGTCCCCCGGTAACGCGTTGTTATGCGGAGTCAGATCCCCCGTAGAGGCTGAGCCAGATGTCCTGTAGGATGCTGTAAATAAAGCCGGGGCTCGGAACGTGGTTTCCGTGGATCGTCAGAAGGAGTGGGATGATCTCGCAGACACGGAAAAATATCTGGTTCGTGGTTTCATTTTTATTTTAGATTTCTCTAAACGTCACCGTCTAAAGAGCATAAATTATAGGTATTTGATACACAGATTAAGGGTTGTAGGTGGCCTTTCTATTGAAAACACGTGCCGTATGCATTTATCTCCTAATTCTTTGTACATCTGGATATTGTTAGGAAGATAAATATATATTACGACTGATTCTGTCCCGCTCAGCAGGCAGGGGGCAAAAGGAAAAGGAGCGAGTAATCCACGAGAAGGACCAAGTTCCACCGACAACAGCGGCAGCCGGTACAGGAGGGCAGTCAATGAAAAGCCCGTTATGGGGTCTTTTCCTGTTAAATTAATGACCCCCCATGGCTCGCGTAAAATGTTTGTAAGTGTTTGGAGGACCCCGCAGCCCCGGAGCCACGTGCCAAGTGCATTCCAAGCTCGGCTGTTGACTTTGGGAACTCATAAAAACATTCGCCCGAGGCGTTTCGCACCAATGACTTCATCAGAAGAAACCCAAGAGTTATGATGTCATGTGCTACATTTCCTTGTTTTCACAGACCAGTGTTTAGAACTGGGTTACTATGTATCACAAGTTCTCAAAGCCGTTTCCTTCAGACCCATCATTGTCAGGATCTTACCCGTGAGAGCAGGTGGACTCCTAAATGGTCACCTACATTTTCTGTACCTCTTTCTTGCTCATCACGACAGTCGGGTCTAAAATATCGTAGCGACTCTGTACAAATCTGACGAAACCCTCGGTCTTTCTAATCAATGTCCTGCTACTCAACGGGTTTTCTTTACACGCATGTTTCTCCTTGTGTGTTAAACCTACTCCAGGCTTCATACATGTTCTTCTCAAACAATAACGCGTCGGGTTACGTAGTGAGGAAGGAACAAAAAAAAAAGGACAATTCCCAACAGCACTGGAAAAATGTAATTATAATTCAAGCCTAGCTGGTGGCTGCGTAGATAAATGTTCAATTCTCAGCTCAACCTCTCTGACTTCAATCACACCCTAATGCTCAAGCCCTTCAAACACATACCATCCGCGCCCGGCCCCCCAACGCACAGCCTGGGGTGGGCTTGCTGCCAACATACCAGCCTTTAACGGCGAGAGCTCATGTGACGGCAGCTGGACGGCTACGCGGCCTCCTCCCCGCAAAAAAACACTGCCGTCTCTAGGCAATGGAAATGTGAGAGCGTCGGAGACCGCATAGCAGCGTGCAACGCAAGCATCTGATTCCTGGTACGGGGTCCCGGGGACTCTCATTAAGGGATCGGCTGCAAAGCTTCCCACAAACGGTTAAAGGGAGGGGGTGCAGACACGACACAAGCAACTCGGTAATAATGTTTCCAGTGCGTGGCCTCACTCAGATACGGGGTACGGAATGGTTTTACTCGGACCATCTATACCCTCTGAGGCTAGCGACTGGGTATAACAACACCCTTCCTCTATAGATTACACATCATTTGTAAGAAAGACTCAATAAAAGGGAAATAACTTAAACCGGAGATTGTCTGTTTTGATGCTTATTGTTGCTTATGATGCCTTTAATGCTTTTAGGTTTCTTGTACTTTATAGAGCGCCATCTTCACCCGTCTATCATTTCGTCTTTCAATCCCCAGCGCATTTCGCAGACAAACAAAAGGCAGAAGCGATCTGCCCAGACGGGGCTATTAAGAAATGAGAGCAGAATGAAGCATAGGACAACTTCTAGGGTAGGGACCAAGGGGGCAAAAAAAAAGGCACCTCTACCAAAAAAAAAGCATGATTTAGAATGATTAGGATTAGAAAGAAGACCCAAGTTTGCCCTTTGAAAGGTTATTTTGTACGATATTCATACAGAACGTCACATAAATGCAATATATTTCATATACAGGGAAGGAGGTTGCTGTAAGATGCCGCAATAAAAGAAGAATTCAAAGGAAAACCGGACACCTTCTCAGCTGTCTCCAAGGTCATTCTCTGTACGTTTACATACCGTAAATATATAATACATGGACACAGCAATATTTTATCTTTTCTGTCCATGGACTTATCTTGTTTTGGCTACGGCTCCCCCCCCCCACCACATCTCTGTCTGGGGTCCGCACAATGCAGGGTCAAAGCGCAGATCAGCAAAGCTTTGGTTACAATAAAAAACCAGCGGGAACGGAGCTCAAGGTCACAATGCAGAGAGAAATGAAACGCGAGAGTTTCCTGCCCAGGTGGCTAATCTCTCGCTAATGGGGACCCGGAACACAAGGTAGGGTCAACCCCCCCCTAATATACCGGGACCAGGGTCATGGTATTCACTAAATCTATTATTTTTGATGATTTTGCTTTTTTTTAGTTTACTTTTCCTGATCATCGGGAGGATGGGCAGTGACTTTTTTTCAGTAATACTCATTCCCACTTCTCTGCCCCCCTGCTAAATACCCTAAAAGCGGAGCAGAAATATGCCGGCTTTAAACCCCAGGTCATTGTTCTGGCTACGCTCGGCCTCGCTACTGCATTCTTTCCTTACTTTGGTACGATCCCAAAATAGCCACAAAACACAGTAAGAATCACATGCTGATTGAAACGTTCCTGTGCTCCCAACATCCATTGTTTCATTTTTTGCAGGAACCATTTAAAAGTTTAAAGCCCCTCCATTAAGGAGTAGGGCTGACTACAGTAGTCTGTGGGTAACCCCAACCCTCTGAGACTAATTTAATTAATATGCATCCTTCTTAAAGAAGAAAAAAAACTTACTTAAGCTGGAAGTGGCAGCCCTGTTGCTGCAGCTGCCCTTTTACTCTTTTGTTCGACATTTCTTGCCACTGATTGGCTGCTTCAAGAATTTAAAGGGATCACACAGCGGTCACGATGCCTGGAGAGTCTCTTTAAAGAAGCCCTACTAGTAAAATGTTTATTAAAATAAATGCGTCCTGCATCGTGGTCTACGGAGGGTAAGAAACTCGCTCAAACATTTCATATAAAGAGAAAAAAATAACGGTATAAAAATGATAGAGAAGGGGGGCTTTCCTTGCAGATATCTCTTATAGACCATAAACCAGCCATTCGTTTGTATCCTCATCTAACAGACAGACACACAAACAGACAGACATCTCATCAGCAAAAGCCACATGGTTTGTTGGAGTAGCCCCCCCTGACCTCTGTGTAAAAACAATACAGAGCCAAAGCCACAAATAAAACAAAGTTATATATATTTGTTTAGCAGAGGTAGCAGTCACAGGTCACGGTGGGACAAGATGAATGCAATTCACGCTATAATGACATCACTAAGCTATGCTATGACAACTGTTTTCACAATCGTTCCCTTCTTATCTCCCCAGCCCATCAGAATCTCTTTACTGGGTAACAAGACAATGGGACGATCTGATAAACATCATTCAACTGATACATCTGATAACGTTTTATTGATCCTTTTCATCTCTGCATCAGGATGCGCTCGATAGACCGACGACTAAATAAACACATTGGGATCACTAATCAATAATCAATAAAGCTGGCATTTCTACGCACCTAATCCAAACATATATACAAAAAAACATACATGAAAAACTTTATAAAGCCATTCCACAAAATAAATTACATTTTGAAACACCAAAATTCAAAATGTATCTAGTCCTGGGGAACCCAATTCTACTTGTGTTTGATTGAAATTTAAAACCTCTGATTTGCTCTATACATTTGTAAGTGAGCCCAAAAGCAAACTGCACCTTAACAGAGCTCAAATCTGACCAATAGAAAGCAATCTGTAGAACAGAATTGTTATTTTTAATTATTATTAAATCATTAATATTTTTAATCATTAATATTGTTATTTTTAATACATTTTAATGCATTTGTGAAGCTGCATAAATTGCTGGCACCATATAAATAAAATATATTATTATTATTATTAATAATAATAATCTAATCTGGAAATTAAAAAAAAAAAAAGTTGTAGAAATTTAAATATTTTATATTTATTTATATATAAAGAGAGGGAGAGACAGATTCAATAAATAAATAAAAAGATGTTATATATATTATTATAAATAAAGCCTTTAAATAAGATATTTTTTTACTCATGCCCTTAGACAGGTGTTTGGCCCCTGACGTAAGTAAGGAGCCCAGAGGAGACCCCCTGACTCGCTGCTCGATCAGCTGAATAATACATAGCAGGGAGCTGCAAACCACCCGGCGCTCTGCCTCCCGAGAGGCTCTGCAGATGATGTCATCTCAGTTCCCATGGAAACCAGCATCCAGAAATGGTGCGTGCGCGGCGTCTACTTACTGGTAGAGTTGCCCTGCATCTGAATGATGCACTTCGAATCTTTGCTAAGCTCCCTGGAATTGAAGGGGCGAACCCGGACCGCCACTTTCACAGAGGCACCCGACATCTTGATCCGTGGAGGGGGGGAGGGTCGAGCGGCAACAATTTAGATACGTTTTCTCGCGTAGAGGCTGTAGACTTTAGGTCGTCTTCCTGCAAATCAAAGAGAAGATCTATAATAAAGGGAGTGTTTTATAACCGGAGCCCTTTCCGGTACGAAAGAAAGAGAGCGCGACATAAAAACATTTCAACTGCGCTACCAACGCCCATTTACACTTTATTACCGGATCATTCCACGAAATTACGTAAAGCATCATTCACATAATGCGATTCTGGGGCCAGGGCGCGGCAGTATATACATTCATAAAGCACAGAAGCTGCCGGCAGATCGGCCCCATTCGGCCCCTATCTAGTCTGGTGGCTTCTCCTGCTGTAAAGACTAAAAACCCTTCATCATAAGATGCGCAGATAAGAAGTCTAGAACAGTGAACGACTAACGGCAAGTTATGATGTCACTGCTTTAATTCACGCATCCTCACAGTGATGCAAGAGAGCATGGGGAAGAGAGGTTCCTACGTGATGACGCACGGAACCTCTAGAACACAGACACGCGTTGGGTAGAATCCTGCCTTCCAAGCAGTAAGCTTGATGGAAATAAATCACATTCCAAACCGTGCATCCAGACGGCTCGAACGGAACAGAACTTCCCTTTTCCTCTAAAAACAGCCACACTAAACAAAAACATTAAAGAAAGTTTTGAACGTATAAAGGACAAAGGATGTATTTCTGTACTTCCTGCCAATAGATAGCATTGTGAGCTCAAAATTTGCAGATGCAATGAATATGATATACCGTATATACCACACACTTCAAAAGTTTGGGGTCACTGATTTCATGGAAAACAAAGAAAATTTCTAGTTTTTAAATAATTGCAAAACTTTTCTAACAATCAATTAGCCTTTTTCAACTTAAACTTGGATCAGCAAACACAACGTGCCATTGGAACCCAGGAGTGATTGATGGGAGTGATGATAAAGGGCCATTGGAACACAGGAGTGATGGGAGTGATAAAGGGCCATTGGAACACAGGAGTGATGGGCGTGATAAAGGGGCACTGGAACACAGGAGTGATGGAAGTGATAAAGGGCCATTGGGACACAGGAGTGATGGGAGTGATAAGGGCAATGGAACACAGGATGATGGGCCACGGAGTGATGAGTGACACAGGAGTGATGGGAGTGATAAAGGGCCATTGGAACACAGGAGGATGGGGTGATAAAGGGCCATTGAACACAGGAGTGATGGGAGTGATAAAGGGTCTCTGTACGCCTATGAGAGATTCCATTCAAAATCATCAAGTTCTTTAGCTACAATCAAGTTCTTTAGCTACAATAGTCGTTTACAACATTAACCCCGCCTGCGCTGGATTTCTGATGTCCTTTTATTTAAAAAATAAGGAAATATATATATTTATTTTTTTATAGGAAATTTGAACAGGACTCTGCTTTCACCATCTCTGGGAGAAGGCGCACTCGGGATTAACAGATCTCTCAGACTCCTCGGGCTGCAGACAGGGTGCAATTCTTGTTTACTCTTCTGAAAACTGGAATTTATAAACGTTTTGTAATTATTAGAACAATTCTCTCATGTTTTTGTTTTTTTTCTCAAAACGATTCGCAAGATGAAAAATGTTTGCATCTTAATTGAACTGTTTTCCTGCTGCATGAGACTTCATTGTCTGGATTCAAGAGATCTGCCGCTCCACTGACCTACATAATACAGACTGATCAAAAAAACAGAATCATATTTTTTTTCTTATTATTCTACTTGTTATTAATTATTATTATTATTATTATTATTATAATATATTAAAAAAAAGATGTAAATAAATAATCTTGGATTCTCTAATACTAATTGTAAATCAAAAATTCATAGAAATGTGTTTTAGGCAAGAATTAAAAAATACACTTAATATTTTCCTTGCAGCATACGTAGTGGTAACATTAGATTTTTTTGCTATTTTATGAAAATCTGTTGTTAACCAGTTGAGTGCCGCAGAAAGGTGCAGAGAGACATATATTTCACTCGACTCTCTTTGTTGGCCATAACTGCTTGTTATTAAATTTGCTGCCGTGATATTTTTTTCGCCCATAAAGACTCCGGCAAAATATGAACCTGCAGGGAGGCTCCGGCAGGGAGGGGATCGACTAGACAAAGAAGCAGCCACCTTTCCCAAGAAAGCATTATGGGATGATCTCATACACCCGCTCTCCCAGGATGAATCATTTTTCCAGGCTCCGGCATACAGAACACACTCGTTGCTTGATCTATTCTTGCGATGGGCTTCCCTATGGAAAAATATTATAAAAAACTCCCACTAAGCATTAAAAATGTCCAGTTTGTGGGGAAGATACGAGTTAAGGGGACTCAGAACCAGCGAGCGGACATGATCACCAACTCGGGGGTACAGCAAGCAACATGCGTCCAACTTAAGGCTCCAAAGTTGAGATGCTGGACAAAGTCCCTACACTTCCTGTTGGACGCCATCAACTTCCTGCCGGTGGCAGCTTGGGGGTCACAAAAGAAAGATGTGTTAGCATGAAATGCTGGATTTACGCAACACCCTTTCTTCGGTATCTATGAATAATACAACCAAATACCCAGTTTATTATTATTTTTTTAATTGGCAATAGAAGAAACGTTTCACTATGCATTATACAGGGCCATCCTTGGCAGGGTTGAGCTGGCCCTGCATAATGCATAGTTCAATCACTGTTGTGGCTTTCAAGAAATCTCCCTGATTTAAACATGCTTTATACAGGGCCGGACAAGCTGTTGCTTGAAGTGAAGCTCGCTGGGGTTGGCCCTTAATAACGCCAAATGAAGGCAGTGAGATGAAAGCAGAACTCTCCTGCTAACTCTCCCTTTAGTGAATAAACCCTCAGTGAAATACGAAATACGAAATGCTATCTTTTAACAGTTTTTACATTTTTTGGTTCATATACACATTCTATATTACTGGATCTCTGGAAACATGGATGGCGTATCCACCTGTGCTCATGCAGGAACGTACGAACTGCCTGGCTAAGAAAACTAAATGTTTTCAGATAGTTGGAGTAACCAGAAACATTTAATGAAATGTAATAGCGCCCAACAGCTTGAGGAGTCACAATTAGCCTGAATATAGAAGGAACCTTGGGGAGGAAAACCATCCAGTGTTGTATTGAGTCCATGATTACAGTTTGTTTTAATAATTTAGCACAATCCACGTTATATGCTTGTTTTCAGTGCTTTCTCACAGAGGGCGTATGCTGCCTATAAACATCGGGTGAGCCTTGTATCCAGGGGCCCGGGCTTCTTTTCTTTGGTTTTCCGATGTGTTTACGGATATACGGGCTGGGCTCCTTCCTGCTGCCTGTCTTGGAGTCCGTATATAAAGGGATCCTGTCGGTCATAAACACACTGGAACACAGCCAATAGCTGACACCAATTATACCTATAGTCTGATGTCAAGGGTCTGGGATACAAAGGGTGACCAAAACTCCCTTCACATTCATGTAGACCTCCAAACCACCTACCGGGGCCAGCTGTTCAGGTTCTGCCAGATGCTCTTAAAAGAACTGATTGAATTGATGACCACTGCCTAAGTGCAGACCCCGCATGGGGTGGGTGTCACAGAGATGAAAGACCCCAATAACTCAATATTACTAGCTTTCCAACTAGTCCATAAAACACATTCTTATTAAGTATCTAGGAGTTGTTTGTTCAAATTATGTATTGAGCAAACAGGAAAACTGAAGGAAAGTAAGTGTGTGTGTGTGTGTGTGTGTGTGTGTGTGTGATCTTAGGTCACCGAACTCCGCAAGCAAATAATCAGCTTATTTCCCACAGCAGAGGTCACTACCCAAGCCAGCCTCATCCCACATCTTAAATACCCCCAGATATCAGGAATCATCTAGATCTGGCTGAGCGCGAAGGGCTCACTGGGGACAAACCATTACAACAGCCAAGGCTATATGTTCAGGGCCTGGCTACAGGCATCCCTATGTATACTACAACAATGGTGTGAATCCAGCAATCTGTGCTCATCTGCTTTTCTCTAGTTCAGGTGATCGGTGTTCTACTCCAGTACCTGGCTCAGCCTTTGTTATGTATGCTGCAAGAGTGGTGTAAATCAATGTATCTGTGCTCGTCCGCTTTGTTCTAGTTCAGGTGATCAGTGTTCTACTGCAGTATCTGGCTGGGCTACAGGCCTTGCTATGCATGATGCAGCAGTGGTGTGAATCCATTTATCTTTGCTCCTCTGCTTTGTTCTAGTTCAGGTGATCAGTGTTCTATTGCTGTACCTGACCCAGTGCTATTTAACCCACCCTGCCCGGTTGCTCTGCTTGCTCAGTTGCACCTCCATCCCCTGCTGGTAAGCATGTTGGTGTTTGTCCTCCTGCTTTAGTTCAGGTGTTGTGGTTTTGTGTTTTTAAGCAGGATTGTTGCTAGGACTTATTCAGTATAGTGCCTGGGTTGGGTGGGCAGATAAATATGATCATTAGGTTTAAGTAATTTCTCCTCGGCCTTCCACTCTTCCAGTTGCATGTTTGCCTGTGCTGGTTCCCAACATAACCCAGTCCAAACTGTCCTCTCTAAAAGTACAATTATCAAGGCTTATGATACATTGTTGGCATAATTCACCAAAATGCTAAGAACTACTTGAAACATCTGTTATAAAATCGGTTTGAAACGCTTTACTTAACACCAGTATCCCAGGGTACTTAGCAATTATTTTAATATGCATCCATTTCACCTACAAAGTAATAATGGGAGACTTTAGGGAGAAGCTGCAGTATAATGGAATATGATGGCGCTATAGAAATCCATATTGGCAACAGATTATTCCTGACCTGTCAAAGCAGGTTTGTTACAGCACTCTTAAGAGTAACACTGCTGATTTATATAGCGCCATCATATTCTGCAGCAGTGTATTTTTTCTGCATACTGATAGAACGGCTAATTTTAATTTTTAAGAACTAGGCTTAATTAAAAAAAAGTTGAAACACTGCTTGGATGATTTTATTACCAATTAAACTGCTTGCGTATACTGGTCACAGCTGATTTCTTAATGGTGCCTTCTGGCTGCCGGTTACTTGAAAGCAGTAAATCCTTAGTTACGTATCTAGCCCACGTTGGGTTAAAGACGTTGGCTCTGTGCCGATGACGTGATTAGGTCACCTTCAGGCGCAGGGACAAGGTAAAGTTATCTTTTATTAATGCTTCCTCATGGGTAAGCACTATTTCTCATGATCCTTTTTTAATTGAAGCGTCAGATTTCCCTTTTCTGTCACGGGGTCTCCATGGCAACCAACACCATTCGCCTGTGACATCACACAACTCTATTCCTATGAGTCCCAGACATAAATTTAGACACTTCCACTTTTTTTCCCCCTACAAGGATCACTTAACGTCTCGCATTCCAAATCCCTAAATATATACGTTAAATAAAAACATTTCAAATATAATAAATGCCGACCTTTTTTATAACTAGGATTTTACCCTTTAGTCACCGACAGACTTGTGTTAGTCAAAAACCTGTAGCATCTCTATACATAAGCTATGCGATATGTAAGGATTATGCATTTTTCCCTAGTTACAAGCTCAAATATCGATTTTATTTCATTCTTTTTTAGAAAGTAGCTCTTAACTGAGGTATGCAGTTCCAGGCTGACTCATTACCAAGTGACACATGAGTCTCATTTCTAAATATCTAATAAACAGCTGCATGCTAGTTGCACATCCCCGTTACACTGAGCTACCAGTTATAACGAAGACCAGATATTTCCATAATCAACTGGAAACAAAGTATCCCCCTTTATAAATTGTATGATGGGGGATACATTGTTTCTTATGTCGTATGAAGAGACATGAGGCTGTAGTTCATTGGCTGCCTCCGGAGAATAATCCTTGCATATTACCCAATTACTGTTCAACCTGGTCATGTGATGTGTACGACAGGGCTTGGCATATCCCAGAAGCCAGGCAGCCGTGGCTCCTAGATTTCCCGATCCGGCTCTCACATTTTTGGGTGCAACTCTTTTGCATCTCAAAACAAAAACAAAAAAAATAGCAAGATTTGTCTTGTTCCTAAATTACCTAAATGCGTCCTCAACTCCCAAACTGTCCGGGACCCCATGTCACCTCCATTAACCATTAAACTGCTGGAATGGTAATGGAACAATACAAAGAAGTTTGCGATAACCTTTAGGGACCCAGCAGTCCTACGGTAAGCGCGTCACATAAGCTGCCCATACCCTGAAAAGTAGAAGGACCAGTAATGTATATATTTGGCTCCTCATCTTAAATTAAGAGTACTGGTCCGCTAAAAGGTAATCATTATCATTGGGCTGCTGTGCACACCTATACAGGTATACTTGCTCCATAAGTCTGCACAATAGCTCAGCTGGGTAATTAAAGGACATATCATCATCATCATTTAATACTTGAATACGGTAATAGAACACGCTGCCGGGTGCTCTGCTTTACGGCACGGCCCACCCCGCATAGAGGCAAATGCTTCGGGCAGATCTCACGCCGAGGAGGCTGTGTGTTTAAAGCACCTGCCTGACAGACAGGTGTTCCGGAGGGTGACTCCTTTGCACTTTAAAAGCACTAATCAACTTATCTGAAAGCAGCATGTGCCTTGGGGCAGCGGTGTCAACATTTCCCCCCCAGGGTGGGCAATAAATCTTAATCCGTGCATGCAAAACACTATAATGTCATGTTTTAAAGCCCACAGCTTTCAATCAATAAATGGGTGTGGTCAGCATGAAGGACAAGCGCCGAACTGCATATCCCCGCCCACGTCTGGCTGCTGATTCATTTTTCTGGCAGGAATATTGGGGATGCTCACATTATCCTCTGCCGCGGTCCCTCTTAGCCGTAGATGTGTAACACTTGGGTGAAGTACCCTTAACTTTTGACATTTTCCCATAAAATGTCACCTCCAGCTGGACTTAAACCAGTATCGGGGTGATCCTACACACTGGGATGTCGGTCCAAGCCACCTATAGCCCGAAGACCCTCGATCTAAAATATTACTGTGTAAAAAACACCTGTTTTAACTAAATTACAATTGCACACCTGCCTAGTTAGGCAAGTCGGACCACGGACCAGGACTATGGCGTACGAGAAGGTGTTACTTGCTTACATGGCTGCCACCACAATGGGGGTCCCTGTGTAATAAACTTTGGGTTTATTTTATGCTCTGGTAAGCGGCGTGAACATTTTAACTCTTAACAAAACGCACAGCGATCACCTATAGCAAAATATATGCAGCGTCACAAAGGCTGATCAACCCAATATGTTAAATGCATAAATATAATTAAAAAAAACACATTTGCATAATAAAAGATGATATTTTTAATGCTAGTAATCCTTCTGACACGTATGATTGTAAGATATTGCAGAGACTCTGTGCTACGTTGCGAGGTTTCTCGGGTAATAAATAATTGCGAGCGTATATGTGTGTGCTGGAGGCGGCTAGGCCAGGGAGATGCTGTGTGCTGCCATCTTGGGCTTTCACTTAATATGGCTGCTACAGCTAGTGAAGCGAGTCCGGAAAACATCTGGAACGCTCATCTGGACACGGAACACAGGATCAAATATCCGCTTATGATGGAATAAAATATGGATATGGAAGGAAAAAAAGGGGGGGGGCAGGGGGGTCTCATCCAGAAGCGGAAAACGCAGCGGCTTTCGAATAAAAGAGTTTGCAGCGCCTCCGATAGATGAAACGAAGTTATGGATCTTTCTACGGACAGAGCGGCCGGAAAAGCCATCGCTTCCCGAGAAGGCAGGAATAATTGGGGCGGGGGAGAGAGCGCGGAGAATTCCACCACGAAAAAGGAGAAAACAGACTGCCGGAGCAGCATAATAAATTCAAGACAGGACTGCAGCTTCGCTCACGCCCTGCCGTGTCTGCAGCCTGACCACAGTGCATGCCGAGCCGTCGCCCCGGGCGACTGCACTTAATTAAAGACATATTTCCAGAGCAAGTCTCCGGCCGAACCGAATCGCAGCGAGCGAACCCTCTGAGGAGGAGCGCGGTGATTTATTAATTCTAGGAACCGTCCCGGGGTTTACTGCACCGAATGCTGACCCCCCCCCATCATACTAGGCCGTGGCGTCATATGCAACAACACTGATTGTCCAGAGGGTCTAACTCTAAAGGGTTAAATAGGCAGTGAGGATGAGGCCGGATTAATGGATCGGGGAGAGGACCAATTACTAAGGACAATATTTATGGGCATTTCTAATAAAACCGTAAAAACCGTCACATAGATTTTCAAACAGTCATATTTGTCTACATATTATATGTACGGTATATACACATACTATATATATATAAAAAAATATATATACACATATACATAGAAGCACACACATACTATATATATATATATATATAAAAATATATTTACATACATTATATATATATATACACGGCATATATATATATATATATATATATATATATACATACATACACACACACATATATACAGACAAATATATACACACACATACACACAGGCTCATGACTATATGCGCACTAGTACAATTGTTTTATTTATATATATATAGGGACACACCATATAAGAATATACTTTTTTTCATCTGCTGATCTTCCTGCGGGGATTTACCTAAACAGCTGATCGCAGCGTGAGCGCTATCCATACCGACATGTACTAATATTTATCACTATTCATCTCACCCAGGAGGGGCGATGATGTAATCTGATGTCACTGTGATTTACGCCACACCCATCCACTGTCCCGATACGAAGCCCCGCCCTCTCCATATCGCGACAGGTTAGGAAGCCTTACCTTGCGCAGTGGCGGGGGGCCAGGTTACCCAGCGGAGGGAAGCCCCGCCATGGAGTTGTGTGGAGTGCGGGCTGGCGGTCGTGTGGGGTGGGATGGCCGGGTGGGTGCGCTGCGCTGCTGGGCTGATGCTGCCTCCTCCGCCGTCTGTCTCGGTCTGAGTCCACACAACCTAGCGCAGCCTGCGCCGGCTCCCACGTCGTGCGTCACTATAGAACGGCAGCACTTCCGGCCAATGGCGGCTTCGCACAAGAAATCTTAAACCAATCCGAGATGCAGAGGTTGAGGTGGGCGGGGATTGAAGGATGAGTTGAGGAGATTAGGGATTGCGAATGACGAGCTGTGATTGGCTCCCCCTAGTGTTCACGAGGTGATGTGCACGCGCAGTTTGAGGCCTCAGCTGCAGCATCAGCACCATGGACCCCAGGGCTGGGATAAGGGCGTCCATGGCCGAGGCTGCAGCTTCCCGGCTTCCCCCTCCACGCTCCACCGAGAAAGAGCAATCTGATGGCGGATAACTGCGAACTACAACCCCTAGTGTTCTCAGCCGGTCTGTGGCTGGCTAAACGTGCTGGGAGTTGTTTCAATGAATAAACAGACAGAGGAGTTTTTGCGTCTCCTCATAAAAGGTGCAAATTACAGGATTATTCTAGAATAAACATGGAGGCCCTGGGCTGGCGTCCAAACATAAGGATTTTAATAAACCCATGGCTGCCGGTCTCCGGTAACTGACCTCTGCCTGCATCGAGTACGCGGTTTGTAAATAGAGTCATAAAACTGTATGTGTAACGCTCTAATGCTTCCCCGCCTATAGCAGGGCGACGTCATCGACCGCTCTGGGATTGGGTCACGTAGCATCCTCTATACATTAGTATGACGGCGTATATGACATCATCCTATGTGATTTACTGTAGGTGGGAATATGACATCACCGGCAGGCTCTTATGGCCCCCGTTGATGTCATTGCATGGAGGTCACCTGACCCTGGGATCAGTATTAACCCCGTGAAATCAGGGAGCTGTCGGCTGATGTGGGACGAGATGAAATAAAGCCCAAGTGACGCAGTCTTCCCTGGGGGGGGGGGCGCAGATACACAAAGGTCAGGAGAAAATTTGCCAAAATACGAATCTGCATTTTTTTTTTTAGTTGCAACAATAACCACGTCCTCACGCGTGATCGCCAGGGAACTCCAGCCGGTGTTACCCCAAAGTATTCTCTATTACCTCAGAGAAGGGGGCGACTTATCGCTCTCTGATTCTGCCGCTGGGGGGACAGCGAAACCGATCATTTACGAGGAAAGATTCCCTCTCATCGCTTAGTACATGATGTGATACTCATTGTTGGACTAGGAGTCATCTTTAGGTTACAAAATCCAGAGCCTGGCAGTAGATCGGCCCTATCCGGCCCCCGTCTACTCGCCCATTTCTCCTGCTGTAAAAACTCAAACCTTAATCAGTCGTTGGTCTCGTCTTAGATTCAGGAGCCGTATATCTATGCCATGCATGTTTAATACCCTCACTGTATCACCCTCTACCACTTCTGCTGGGAGGCTGTTCCACTTATCTACCACTCTCTGGGTAAAGTAAAAATTCCTTTCATTAGATCTACGTCTGAGATTATGGCAAATGCGGCGTTTAAAGAGTAGCTCATCACCATGCAGCCAATAAAACCGCATGATCCGCACCTTTTTTATTATTTTGGGCCCGTTTTCCTCTGACTGTCTCTATAACGCGATATTCTCATCACTTATTTTCCTTGTAAATTTAGTGCGGTCACCTTGGTTGTTCATACACTGCGAGGTCCCAAATCGCTCAGCTTCTCCTACATTGCGCATGCTTTCTATGTTCTAGATCTGGCCGTTCCGTGTGTGTGTGTGTGTGTGGGGGGGGTTCCTGGTTTGAGATTGTTTTTGTAACCTTGTTTTTTGATTGAATCGATGTTTCCGGATAATATATCCAGTGTTTGGTCTAATCGGACGTCGTATTCCCTCCTGTGTAGCATTTAATGAAAGATAAACAAGCTCCCAATTGATTGTATTAAAATGTATCATTTTAGGGCGTTAAGATACTTTTTAACCATTTTGTTGATTTATAGTGTTGATTTTTTTTTCTGCAGACTAGACGTGAAGTAACGCCGTCCCCGGACTCCGTTAACGAGGATCTGTGTGACGGGAGGAGACGAGGTTGGCTCAGAAAAAAATATGCAAAAATAAGGAAGCATAAAACCTAAAAAGCATAAAACCTAAAAAGCATAAATATTGAGATCCCCAGGTCGGTGCCCGAATAATAACGACCAATAAATACAAAACCAACCTAACCCCCCCCCCCATCCTTACCTCTGGGTTTCGGGATACAGAGTCATATCACGGCCCCCCACTTTTAAATGAAGTGCAGGGCAGAAGGAAACTTTGGAGGACAGTGCAGACTCGGCCCGGCCCTCCATAGCGTTAAGGGGCCGGGATCAGTTATCTTCCTTTTAACAGTCCCATTGAAATGTGGTGTTTTAGGGAGCCCGAGGCGCCGCGTTATGGGGGGGCAGAGGGTCTACTGCGGCCCCCCGGACCTGCCTCAAAGCACCTGTCATAGTCCCCTAAGAGTAATCATGTTTAAAGTAAAAAATATTTTTCCACTAAAAAACAAATGATAGGGAAACCCTCACAAAAATGTTTTTATTACTAGTACCCCATTAAAAACAAGTTCTGTTTTGTTTTAAAACCATTCTAATTTTCATATATTTGTCACTTGTTTGTGCTCGATCTACTAAGCAAACACAAGGCCTCGGTATCGTACTGCTTTGAGCTAAACAATAGAATGGCTCAGTCTCAATAACCTAAAGGGACTCGATAGCGCAATAAAGTCTATGGAGGAAAGGACTTCATTAGCCTAAAGTATCACCCAAAATAATGACATTACTGCCCACAATGGCGGCCTCCAGGTCTGCAGATATAGGGAGTTTTTGAGGCAAAATGAGATAAAACCCCGTTTTTATTTAATTTATATTTCACTCAGCTTTGGGTATTTCTCTAGGATAAAAGCACGTCTGCGGACCCCGCGAGCTGTACTCATCCCAGGTGACATCTTCGCTGCCTAGAAAGAAACGCGCGGCCCCTGCTGTACTTCGGGGCAGGGATGTGAAACGAAATCCCTTTTACTGACCAAGCAGTTTGCGTTTCCCAGATGAGAGAGAGAGAGAGCTGTGAAAATATCTATAGAAACCTGGAAACACCAAAATAGCACAAGGGCCGTTTAAATCCACGTTAACAGCTGGTGGGCCATAAATAGCCGGCGGCCTGTATGACACCCGGCGGCTGCTGCTCTGAAGAGTAACTAAAACAAAATCCCGGATTCACCTCCGAACACGGAATCCATAGAAACATCAACGTTTCACCTTCACTCCACCGCCGTACACATTATATATATATGGTAACATATACATCTATTCTCTCTAACCTATATATATATATATATATAATCTCCCTCTCGCTAATCCATTTATCTATAATCTCTCTCTGGTCAATATATACATATAGCAACAACAAATGCCACAGCGATGTACAAAAGGGAAGAGTAACAGGCGAAGCCCGTATATTTAGAGCGTAGATGTAAAAGCCTGACGAGCGATGGCCGGAGCGGCTCGATCTGGTTATCTGGTTATCACTGACGTTAGACATTTCTTTTAATAAAGTCTGTCGGCTGCAGGCGGCGTCACGCCGTGACTCAATTCCCACAACCGGCTCTGCGTAGCCGGCTTCTCTGTGCTTCCCAAATGAGCCGGTGATGCCATAGCAACCACTCATGCATCCCCAATAAAACTATTATTATTGTGTTACATTAAACACTAATTATATACTAAAATAAGCGCTGTGTACTGAAAACATCACGTCTTCATTTGGACTCCTAAAAAAAAGGCATAGCTGCCAACTGTCTTCACCTTACAGAAGCAGTCCTTAATTTTTTATTTTTTTTTAACGTTACCGTTTACCCCTCCCCCATTGCTGATTATATTGCTAAACCAATTACAATGCACTAATTTACAACTTTTATTAAATATTTATTTAGTCCTTAAAGTCATTCAAAATAATTCGAGACTTCCTTGGTTGCTTAACTTCTCTTAGACAAAGAGGTTTGCCCCTGGGGAGGCAGCAAAGGGTTAACAAAATAACCATGAATATAATTTACATTCAAACATTATAAAAGCGAGGGATCGGCAGCATCCTTTATAGAGTACAAGATGCAACAAAGCCTGCAAAAAAAAAAAAAAAAAGCGATTAAAAATGGCTAAATTGGAAAACGAGAAACTGTTGCTAAGGAGAATTTTTTTTTTTTTTTTTGTGTTTTTATGTATGTAAGTAAGGGGGTAGTTTTTTCCTATTGGAAATGGGAACCCAGGGTCGGAGACCATTGTTTCCAATAGACTGGTGTGGGGAAGAGGTGGCGCCAATGTTTAAAAAGGGATCAAAATCTCAGCCAGGCAACTACAGGCCAGTGAGCTTGACATCTGTAGTGGGAAAATTATTTGAAGGGTCGCTAAGGGTATACATTCAAAAATCGGAGGGGGGGGCAGGCGCATGGCAAATGAGGTTCAATACAGACAAATGTAAAGTTATGCATTATGGGAACAATAACAACGCAACATATAAATAGTTATTCTCCTGGGGAAAACTACTGAGCAGAAGGAAAGACAACAGACTTTGCAACAGTTCTCAATGCCAGTCAGCAGCCGCAAAGACCAATAAGGTATTCTTATTAAAAAAAACCATAAAAAAGGATCTTAGAGGGGATATTATAAGATAAATAAATAAGGAGCTCTCCAGTGACCGGTTCATTAACAGTACAAAGAACAAGAGGTTGGCCTCTGAGACGGGAAGAACGGAGATTTCAGACGCAACAAAAGGAAGGGATTCTTTACAGTGAGGGCAGTAAAGGTGCGGAATCCACTGCCGACAGAGGGGGTTCTATCAGATGCACCGGATGCCTTCAAGGGGCTATAAATGATAGGACATTCATATTTTAGAGCTTCTCGATCATAGGAGAAATCAGATTACCTTTTGGAGTCAAGAATGAATATTTAAAAAAAAAATCCTTAATTAAGGATTTGTTTTGCCTTCTTTTGGATCAAAAGGAAGGAAGAATCGGGAGGATTGAACTGGATAGAATTAGTTTTTTTGTTTTTTTTAACCTAAATAACCGTTACTCGTTATTTTCTTCTGTTTTCCTCCCTTCCCTCTCTCGCTATCTCCTGAGAATCTCTAGACTCGCGTGAGCCGAGCAAACCAGTCCCAAGATTATAATCTAAGGAGCAATAATTATACACCATACACCTGCGTACACTTACACTCCCAGCGTATCAGAGTACCGAGTACCCGCGTGCTCCTCAACAAGCTGTCGGGATCACATTCTTAGGGGTCACAAAGGACACAGAACGGAGATGTGTATTTTTTTTAGCGAATGGTCCCAAGTCTTTCCTCTGGCTGGAGCATCCATCGGCAAACCCTCGAAAGAGCCGGAGACTGAAAGGAGCCTGCCCTGCTCCGTCTGAGCAGATTATGTTTGTTACGACCAGGAGCCATTAACAGGGATTACACCCCCCTCTGGCGTGGAGATACATTTAATCGGTTTTCACGGGGAATTACTTACGTTCTACAGCGCCGAGTGAATTAGAATCCTCATTTTGTTGCCCGGATTAAGCTCCAGGTTATCCTAACCAGGACAGAGCAGAGGCGTTTCCACAACGAATTTAACTTCTAAACACACAAGGTAAACTTTCAATTGGGTTAAAATGTAAAGGATGAATTTCACAAGGGAATAAGGTGAAAATGGAAATTTAACCCCTTCATGACAAAGCACAATCGCAATGCATTGTTTTTAATGGGTTTAAGGACAACCCATGGTCCTTAAAGGACAACCCATGGTCCTTAAGGGGTTAAAGAAGTATAATTTGAACTATTCAGCCACTAAAACGCCAGAAATGTATTTATTAACTCGTGTACAGGGCAAATTGTTAGGTGGCCAAAAAAAACCCAACCTTTTCTTAAACTCCCACTTTTCCATGCCCACCCTCTGCCTCCTCTCTTATTTCTCTTCCTGCCTTTTCGCCTTCTTCCTCACCACCTTTCCATGCCTGCCCTCACCTCCATCCCCCTTTTCCTATTTTCTCCTTCCCACTATTCCTCACCTCCAACAGATAATCCGTCCAAGCCTGAGGATCAGGTACCCACCAAACCCAGACGGACCCAAAACAGGGAATAATACACACACACGCACTTACTATATATCGTTTGGGGGCAATCAGTGACATAATGGGAAGAGATAACTTTCAAAGAGATGAAACAGTCTTGTGTCAAAGAACAAAAATAAATAAAATGCTGTTTTTGTTATCATTTATTGTATTTCCAGAACCTGGAACAGAAAAGAGGGTGAACTCTGCGAGGAGCTGGAAATATCAGGGGGGGGGGAGGGGCAAGAACACTTCTTTTATTCATTTATTTCTTCTTTTTTTTTTTTTTAAACAGACTTAATTTTAAAACCTCCTGCCTTTCCACATAAGGATAGCGCAGGAATTCAAGTATGACGTGGAGGGCAGTAATACAAAAAAAGGTGTCATAAAAAAAGCAAAAAGCATCTTTGCGCGCGCCGGGCCGCCCGGCACCAACATTTGCTTTGGTAAGGCTAAATGAATGGATTGCAAGCCGATAATACTCCGTACGCCGGAGGCCAGATATTGTCTTCATCCAGACAGACCGGGGTACTTGTAGCTGTGAGGGGGTAATTCTGCTTGGCGGGTCCGATTACTTACCAAACCACAATGAGCCAGAAGCGTAAAAAGAAAAAAAAAGACAAATAAAAAAATTCTGTATATCATCTAGAAAAATTAAAAAAAAAAAAAGTATACAAGCAAGCCCTGTGCTATAGTGTTGTATACTATTTTCTGTCACTGAACACAAAGAAATGTGTAATATATATTTATATATTATATATATATATATCCAGAATCTCTATTGTGTCGTACAGTGACTGCCATGTCCTATGGATGGGTGAAAAAGGTGATTTCAACTCATTATTATGTTTTCATAAACTTTCCAAATCTAATGAAAGGTTACGAAAAAAAAAAGGGGGAGCGCAATAATGAAAGGAGAGCCAAGCTTGCCGCAGCATGACGTAGGAAAAAGGGGGAACTCTTAGGATAACAGATAACTGACACCTCGGTGCGGTTTGGCTTGTGATCAGTTTGTAGATGTTTTTTTTTGTCCTTTAAAGCACAGAAAAAAAAGTGTTTCTGCTTACGGAACTGTAGTGCTGGCCCCAATTTAAGAAAATATACCCTCCTCCATCTTTTAAGTGATCGCGTAATTTCTTGTATTATTTAAATATATGTACAGGGTTCCTCTTCTTCCAGAGTGGGCAGCCCAAGACGATTAACCCGTTCAAGGATCCGTGTTTTGCTTGTCGCGCATCCACGCCTGAATCTTTTCCTTTAATTCTGGCACTAAAAGAAGCGAACACAAGGAATAAGATAAACAGCTTTTACCAATACGAAGGTAAGAGCCTGCTAGGGGCCGAATGCCTTCAAAACGTACACAATCCTGTTAATGCGACAGACACAAAACGCAATTAAAGGGACGGTACAACGGAAAAAGTATTCCTACGGGATGATGGCATGCGTTTGGTTTATACCTGGCTCGAGCATGCTCTCTGTGAGTGTTTGTCTGTTAAAGGGATCGGTGGAAGAATTCAGAAGATGCCGCAAAATAATGGATCTGTCCATGATCGTTCCAGAAGGAAGTCTCACTGGTTCCGTCATCAATGTGTCCATCAGTGGATCTGAGTGGGACCAAAAAAAAATAAAAAAAATAGGTGGAGACCCTTAATTAGCAAGAAGCTGCTGTAATATTACTAAACGCTCTATGGCTTGTCAGATGTGCGTTCAAGGAACCGATTCATAGAAATAATGTCTGGCATTGTACCTCTAAATTCATCTGGCGCATCGCTGTAATCTATTTCTGCCCGAGCATTTCGAGCCACAATTTCCTCCACCTTTTCCGCCAGAAGCTTGAACTTCTCGATGGCAATCGTAGACTTGATTCCAGCTTTCTTCATTTTGGTAATGACTTCCTCAAAAAGTTCTTTGCTGTAGGACCTCTGGAAGGGATCAATGGTTGAAACGATTAAATTAAATTATTTATGTCATTATCCGTTCATTTTTTTGGGGGGGGGTTGACAAACCTGATCGTCTGCAATTGCTTTTGCGAACCGGGCGCAGTCTAGCTGTAGGTAAATATCCGTGAGCTGGTCCAGAAGCTTTTTTGGTTCAAATCCGTATTTTTCAGGGTTCTCCACCTTCAGGTCTCTGCACTTGGGGCCACACAACTGCTGCAGGTTGAAGTTGAGCATGGCTGCCAGCCGAGGGCCCAGCTCCTGCACGAAAGAAAAAGAAAACCCGCCAGGGTCAGAACAGAACATCGCAAGAAGGCCTTCCCACCTGGAAAGAAAAGGTAACCGGGTACTCACAGGCCGCAGGAACGGCTTCTGCACTTGCTTGGTAAGGATATGGAACATTTCCACGGTTTCAGTAGCCAGAGCGAGGTAAGACCGGGACACGCGCTCGTCCTGCGCCAGCTGGGACTGTCGAGTTTGCTGCTGATCCTAATGACGATACACAGAATTTAGCAAACAAGCAGCATGCAGCTCGACTGGAGACGGGACAGAAACGGATTAAGTTGTAAATAACCAGACCCTTAAGCACTCAGTGTGGTAACTTGGGAGTGTCTGTGGCTTGTATTTCAGTTAGAGAGAGTGTGTCCCACCATAGATGAATGCTTAGACACAATGAACCAATGCATGCGCAGTCGTACCTATATGGGAAGCCAGTGTCTAAAGACAAAGTCAACAAAATATGATGACTCTTCCCTTTAAGGCATCCCTGTGGCTGTGCCACATTAACTAAACATTCATTATCCACACACATTGGTAAACATTTAATGTTTCATTGTGATATCGCAGACAACTTTTCTTAGGATCCCTCCAGGTTTTGAGTCGAGGTTTCTCACCCGAGGAAGCTGATCCCAGTGATCCTTATTCCTCATCTCCTCTTGTATCTCATGGATCCGTTTCAGAGACTCCAAACTCTCATCCAACAGGAACGTGGTGTCATTAATCAGCATGTTTATGTAGCGCACAAACTGCTTCCCCGAGCTGCAAGCACACAGATAGAAACAAACATCGGTCCATGTCAAGTCCTTATAGAAAGTACAGTTTAGTTTTTTTGTGCCTTTACACATATATGTGCATATAGAAACATGTATCGCAATGTTTGCCCTTTGAGATTTACGACGCGCAGACGCACACTTTCCCAATTTGTAATCAAGAGCAGATTCTCCATTCAACTGAAATATAACCGAAGTTATTTATAACTCACTTAAATTCTTCCATAAACGTGCCGTGATGAGCCGGATTCTGCCAAAGGTTCTTGAAAATTGTGCTGATGTGGTAGCGAATGGTGAACTTGTCGTAGAACTCGCTGGTGGCGCCGGTGTGTTCAACGTCTGCGAAAGAGAAAAAAACGGTGGCCGCTTAACGATCTGCCCGGTAAGCGAAGACGAGAGAGTCGGACATTCAGTAAAAATACACAGATTTCCCCCGGCGGCAGTTTTATGCAGCTCCAGAAGCGCAAGAAACTGGCAACCCTCTGACCGAACGATCATCTGATTTTACACAACTCGACATGGCGTAATTAATGAAAGCAATCGCTGCTGCAGAAGACCTGCAAGCACTGCTTGCTCGCGACACGAAATCACGTTACTTACCCACTCTCTTTAAAAAGCAGACTTTCAAGATTTCCTCGCACAGATTATTGGTTCCGACATAAAAGTTACTTTTTCTAAGATGCATTTCCAAGAACAAGCTTTTGAAATATTTTTTAACAAAGTCTAGAAATTAGTTTCCAAACTCCACAATCAAAGGTATGTTATCCCGACGACAAGTTAATAATATCGTCCCTTTCATTGGTTAACAAGAAAAAAAAGAAACCTGGGGACATTTTGACGTTTTAAAGATGCTCTTCCACCTCTGGTGCTGAATATAAACACTTTTGTAACTAAATGCAGCAGTAAAAGCACCATATAGTACAGCTGAATGCCAAAAGCCACTCCAGAAATAGTTATTTCGATCAGTAAAAATTGGCCTATTCAGTTCGAATTGCAATGAGAAGCAAAAGCAGCCACTGATAGGATGTTACCGTAGAAACTGAAAAAGACTTGTTATTTATGTGATAAAAACATTTCGCTACGTACCAGTGTAGAATTTCATCAGCGATGGTACAAGGAGTTTTATGGACAAAGGGTGTCCTTCGATCATTTCGAAGAACTTCTGAGTTCTATGCTGGATGGCCGGGTTGGTAACGTACATGACCTCCACCAACTTGGCCACAAGGTAAGGATTCCGGATATAATTCTGGCTGCACAGCAGCACAACCAAGAACGTCGCAACATCTTGTGTACAGGGCTCAAAGAGAACCTGAGGAGCGTATCTGAGAGGAGAGGCAAACACAAAGGGGCGCTTTGTCATCTGTGTTCCTGGGAAAGGTCTCATGCAACCGAGTTTAAAAAAAAAATTAAAAAAAAATATATATATATCATATGGTTTACTTACTGCACAATAAAAAAGAGAAACTCTGCTACATCTTCTACATAAAACTCTGGCAAGGCTGCAAACATTTTGGGGACCTCTGGGTTTAAAGGCAACGTTGTACTAAAGGAAGGAAAAATATAATATGTTAACATAAGGCGGAATTAAAAAACTAAGAAATGATTAATGTAAAGAACACAGTAGGATCCGGCTTCCAGTGGGAGATTTAGATTACAGATTGCTGGGTTGGCAAGGAGTTACACAATCACTAGATGAACTGTGGTTGAGACATGATGCATGATCAGAACAAAATAAAATAGGCATTAAGTAGAAAAAGCAGGGCTCACTTCGGGAAGGAAGGGTCCATGATGCGCAGTATGAGTTGGATCACCATTCCATAGAAATTGAGACATCTTCTAAGGAAGTTTTCATCCAACAAACCAGCATCGGCACAGGCCTTGCAGCGCACCAGCTTCTGCAATATGCCACGTAGCCATGTAAGCATATTGGTAACAATGGACACAAATACAAAAAAAAATAAAATAAAATGACGTTAATCATGAACGTAAAAATCTTCTTAAACCAAAAATGATATTCACAAAACAGGCTGATATCCGCACTGACCTTAAGCTGTGTTTTGCAGCGTTTTAACATCTCTCTGTGTCGAGCCGCTAGAGGGGAATCTTTCCACTGACTTTCGTTGTTCTTTAGCTCTTCCACAGTCCTGAAAGAGACAAGAAAAAGTTTGAAAATGTTGTAACGCTGTCCAAAAGCAAGCACTTCCATGTGCCTTTTCTCACCCACCGTACAGCTTTACTGAGATTAAAACAAGGCGCAGGAGCCGTGCCACTCACCTGTTCAGCTCTCGTATGGCTCTCAGGCGACGGACGTATCGCCTGCAGCTCGGGAGAATGGCAAGATGGTGAGCGTGCAGGGTCAGGAAGAAGCATTCAGTTGGGAATTTAGGCTCAGAAAATAAAGATGGGTCTTGATCTACAGAAGACATTGATTATGAATTATAGGAACTGCATAGAATTGTGTGATCTCAAATATATTCCATGCCTCAGAAATCCCTCTACATGTCCGATGTTAACAGGATATACATTTTTAGAGCCCCTTTATATCGGATGCTTTGCATATAGAAACACGTACTTAGTTCAGATATCCAGCTGCCCACTTCTTCCATCGAGGCTTTGATTCGGGTCTCATCGGTCGGCAGTGCTATGCGACATTTGGGGTGGAAAATGTACATGGGATCCACAGTCTCTAGCTTGATCTTGGTGCTGAGTTGCTGAAGCACCCAAAGGAAATTTAGCATGAACCCATCCGTTGAAACAAGCCTGTCGTCCGTCTGCAATGCAAAAGAAATAAAAAGAAACGTTTGTTCAGAGATCATCTTTTAAAACCAGCCCTATTTATATCAATAGGTGGGAGGGGGACTTTTGGAAAAGTAGGACTAGGGGTGCCCAAAAAGTTGTCCATTTTTTGGTTACCTGCATCTGTGCTTTCTTCATGTTACCAGTCACTATGGCAGCCATGTAGTTGAGAGCAGCTTCTCTGGTCTCTCCATTCAGTAGGATGCTGTGCAGAATCTTGAATAAGTCTTGCTGTTAAGAAAATAAAGTTTTCAAACATAGATATTGGACCACTTTTGTCACAGTAACATTGTTCTATATCTTCTTGTATTAAAAGCGGCTTTGGGAAGCGACGTACCCGTGCGGACTCCAAATAGTGCTGCAATGACTGGTTGACTACTCTTGTGTTTTCTAGAGTTATAGCTGGCCCAGAAAAATATTTCTCTACGACTTTATTCTGGAGAGATGATAAAAAAAAAACAAAATTAGGAAAACAGTATAGGTTTACAAAGCGCCAAAGACGACTTCAACTAAAGACTTACATCGTCCTCGGCAAAAACAGAAAGGCTGAAAAAGGAACCGAGATACGAAAGCCGCTGAAGCTCCCGTCCTGTGGCAGGGCTTAGAGATTTGGGCAACCAGAATGGAAGTGAGGCTACCTGAAATGGCAACAGAAAAAGGAAAACATTCAATGAGTGCCCTTACAGGAGCTGCAGAAACAATCAGCAACTTTACAGAGGATGGGGAACTTAACGGAGAGAAAGGACCACAAAGATTCCAAAACCAGGACATGACTGATCGCACAATGCGATTCTATAACACATATACGTCATCACATACATTGGTTTAGTGCCCAAAACTGTAAAAAAACGTAAGATTCGTGAAACAAGAGCCAGACCGTGCAAAAATGAAACCCTTCCCTGTACAGTGCTGTTTAACTTACCAAGCTGCAAACAGGGTGCGTCTTTCCAAACTTCATTTCACAGAGTTCACCTAAAGCCTAGAAGAAGTTACAAGGAAATTGAAATCATTTCTTAATATGTACACTGGCATTAGTGTGTAATTTATATATACATACACATGCATTTTAAAGTAGCGTTAGGGTTACTCAGTACTTTATTAGACATTATTCTTTAAAAGGAGTGTATGGGACAATAGAATGTTCCTTTAAGTAACAGATATACTGATAAAACATCTCGGTAATCATGCTGATCAAAATTAGACCTTTCGGCATGATAAAATACAAGAGATTAAGTTAAAATATAATGTATGTGTAACTATTATATAAACTGCTTCATGTTATTTTAAGTACCAATATATTTTGGGATTATACCCATTTATACCACAGCATACCCAATGACACGGTGGTCGGCTAATGTTATCATTACTGGCTGGAATCATAAGAAAATTATATCCACAACCTCTTTTTTGGCAGAATTAGAGCTCTCCATCATTAAATCAAATGCGCGGAGAGAACCAGGCCTGACGTGGGACACATTTACAGCGTAACTTGCAAAAGTGGGACGCTCACCATGAGAGGGTATTTGAAGTTGTCGCTGTCCAGAGAACACTCTTTTGCAGCCTGAGCTAATCCTTGAAGAACGGGGATAAAAATCTGTATGAAAGGGGGAAAAAAAAAAGAAAACTTTAATGCTAAACATTTCCTAAATCTTCCACCTGTGCATTTTGGTGTATCTGACATTGCAGCCGCCGCTCAGCGAAATATTTTCACATAGATAACGTCGGGTTTTCTAAAGCATAATAAAGAGCCAAAGTCTGGTCTGCACCTGTTTGAAGACCTCTTCATCCTGATACGTGGACCTCACAAGTTCTTGGATGAACCCAAACGGCAGGTTTCGGCAGAGCATGTAGGGCACCAGGAGAGAGGGTAGCTGCGCAGGCCTACAGAAGAGGGGGGCAAACACGAAATGCACTGAGTGGCCAAAAACTGTGGCCGTCCAAGGGTGTCACTGATGGCCCTTTATGGGGCGTTATAGGACATAACCACAGTTAAACAATTTGATTTTGTATAAAATGAAATAAATGGACATCGGCTTCTGCAGACTTCTAGACAATTCATTCCTCGAGGGGCTACAGGTCAGGTAGAATTCTGGTCCACCTCCAGTATTAATAAAACAAACTATGAAAATGAGAGGTATTAACATAATACAAGAGAAACTGTGATAACGGGACTCAAAGCTTAACTGGGGCAAAGCGGAAAAGCCACTTTCCCAAAACCTTGGCATCAGAACAGTTAGGAGCAAGGGCATTGCGTTCATTTTTATTTTACTTAAACCTGATCCTGTGGGTCGGCAGGCAAATTAACAAACAGTAACAGAATAATCGCACGTCTGCCACGGCAGCAGGAAAGGGGCCGAATTACCTCGGCTGTGTCAGCGCACCCTGTAACACCAGGGCAGCATGGCAGATGCACTGCGATCGGAGGTTGCTCAGGAGCAGGCTCACGTCTGGCTGGCTGCACAGCTGCAAAGACGACAAAGTAAGCGCTTGCATTTTATTTCTGCAGACAATAAAGGCAGCGCAAGCAATGCCCAGCAAACATACACACCGCAGACACGCGACCGCCCCGTAGACTCTCGCACATCCGGCGTTTCATCGGCGGAGGAAGGAGAGGGCAAGCGCTTACCTTCGGTGCTTTCCGCTCCTCTATCCCCACTCTGTCAAAGCACTCGATGAGGTAGTTGAGCATCTCTGTTTCTTTGCACGTGTCAATCGTGAAATGGTCACCGCAGGATTCCATGCTGCTGGCTCCACTACGGGAACATTAAATTATATACATGTGTGTGTATTAAAAAAAATACGCAAGAAAAAAGGAAAAAAAGCAACGGGTTAGTTGGTGAGCAGTCCACACAAAACGTCAGGGCAATTAATAGACAATTGGTGTGCGGAAAACGAACAATCAGCATCCAGAGTTAGGATTTAAATCGTGGGTTGTGCTGGAGGTCATTGCAGCCGGACCTCTAGGACTATAAAGATCATCACAAGGAAACTGCATTTAGCGTGTAGTAGCGGATGGGAGTAATAATGCATATTATTAAAATATCACCTTTAACCATCTATGGACCGCAACGCCACAAGTTAAGTTACTTTTCTCCTTAATTGCAATTTAGTGACCGTATCACACAGTTCGCCGAGTTTTCACTGAACTGTACAAGTACCGATTTATAAGAAGTGCTGAAATCCCTGGTCATCAGAGCATCCGATTAAACATGCGCAGCCTAAAAACAAATGGACGGGGTAGCCTCTACATTTTTGCGGGGGTTGGTTAGGTCCCTTTTATATTCCCGTTATATTACAAATATTTCACAGCACATGAGAAACAATATATTCTTTTTCCCCGGCCCCCTATAGCAGGACGCTGTTTACATCACTCATTTGTGCATACGTGTAGAAAATGACCATTCAACGCACCCACCACACACGCCATCTCGAGAGACATCTCCAAGGGTATCCTGTGATTTGCATTTTCCTTTACGAAACTCGCGGGTTAGTCAACAACAAGAAAAGCAGAACATGCGTCGTAACGGCCGACACAAAAACCGATGCAGCGAATACCCACAGCACGGGTCGGTACCAACGGGGTACCCGCTGCCATCAGGATCACCCCAAGAATCCGCCATTTAACCAACACAAGCGTGTAGCACCGTAAAGCTCTCAGCGGCACTCACGGACCAAGTAAAAGAGTGAAGTGGCGGAGCGGAGGCTTAAGTGTTGGGTAAATCTCCAATGTATTTTTATTCAGCGGGTTAAAGATCTAGTTTCAAGGCCGAGCGTTGAAGCGTGCCATAATCACTGCGTTCCACCAATACCTGCCCCCAAACTGGACGCTAGCAAAATCCTCTTCGTTTTCATCATCGCTGCTATCCTCACCCTCATCGGAACGGGTGGGAAGGAGGGACAGAGGGTTGTCGTACATACTACCACAACATAAGAACAAAGGGTTAACATGGAAAAGGTATAATTGGGTCAAAAAAAAGAGGGAAGTGGACACAGCTTCACAAATGTGTATATCTGTCCATTATTATAATTTAACAAATATTTGTTACATATAAAGAAAATGTAAAGAAGGGATGAGTTAGGGGGACACATGGTGGGCGCCTCAATTGCAAAAGTAGGTTACAGAAACACTCAAAAGAACGGTGTTAGAAAGACACAATTAGGAATAAAGCCCTTTCCTCCTATTTGCCGTGAATACTCACTCCTGACCCACAAAACACACAATTGGAAGAGTTCTTAAGAGCACAACAGGCGGAATACGACGACACCATCCAAAAAAGTAAAAGCATGCAATACGTAAGGACGTGGGGACGCTGGAAGGCAAGCTCCTGGGTCAGAACAAATGGCTGGTCCTTCACCCCATACAATCATGGTTGGTGATCACTGCTAGCTTCTACAACTCTTGTACAAATTATTACTACTTTCATGCGACTAATAAGTGGCCCACTTCACCTAAAAAGCTGGGCTTAAGTTAATCGTTAAAGCAAAACTGTTTAGGGGTTGAAATGGTAGGAACGGCGGAATATCTATAGATTCAGAACTCAAAACCCAACAGAACTAAGAGAAACGGGCATAGTAAGTCTTAATATAATAATAAAGGCTTCATGTTCGTATATGAACTGATACTCATCCTCACTCTACAGAGTATACATTTATAAATCGGTAAACAAAGAAAAGCCAAAGCGGAATATTCTACAACTCAAGAAAGAAGGTGTGGATGTTACATGGTCTTCTAACATCAAAAACCCCGCAGCCAATGCCCAAAGAAGTGATCTGTTATGGGATCTAGTAAGCATGCTGCTAAAAACAGATCAGTAAAGGAATCACACCATGCATGAAATACCTAACAGGAATCCTCGCGTGCCTCGGGGACAGTCTAGGAGATAACGAGTAAAGACGTACGCCTGAGGCTCGCTGTCTAGGAGAGGAGGGTGGAAAAGATTGAGCGCTGGGAGACAGCATTCGAGGGCTCGGTGACAGATAAGCCACAGGAGAGACGTTGGGCGATCTTTGTCTGGAAGGAATGGGCAAGGGCCTTGAGCGGGAGAGCGTACACGGGCTGTTGGGTGGAGAGGACGTCTGAGCTTCTGGTGGGCTTGACTGAATGAGTCGAATGCCACTGGGCAGAGGTTGCCTCGCTGTGGACGGACTGGAAGTGGGGATTGGGAGGATGGGTGAAACAGCCAGTGGTATACCAGCGGGAAACCTGGGGATAACATCTGGACTAGAACCATACAGACTAGATCGTAGAGAAAAAGAAAGAAGAATAAAACAGGAAATTAGAAAAGAAAAAAAATAGAGAGACAGGAACTCAAAGTATAGCGTGTGCTACTTATGATGTCAGAGAGTCAGCTATCAACAAGTTAAGATTAACTGAAAAGCGTCTTCCAGTATGAAATAAATAAAAAGTGAGGCATAACGCAGAAGAAAGTATTCAGGACGCTGTTACATATTCTCCCAACCTAAATCACAAAAAACAGACTTAAGACGTAGAGCTTCTCTTCGATATCCAACATCACAGGGAAGTCCCCCCAGCGACATTCAGTATATCTGGCCGGTGGTAAAGTCAGTGAAAGTCTTACTCACACCAGAGTATCAGGCAAAAGGTCTACGGAGGACAACGGTGATATTTAAACGGAAATGGTCTACAGCTTTTCTTCCTTTTAAAGCGTTCTTTAAACAAGGACAAACATTTAGCGTGCTAAGCAAAAGACTTGCCTGGACGCCGAGCTGGCGCTGAAGGAGCCGGCGTTGCAGAACATGGGGCTGGTGCCAGGATTCGATGCAGAATTCAGCATGAGAGTCCGTTCAGGTAGCCGCGTGGCTGCAATGGGCTGAGACGTGGCGGTGAGGCTGGCAAACGGGTTATCGTCTTTTGTCTGAGTGGACATCATCAAGACTTCCATCAAAATCTGTCCAATTAAGTCTTTAAAATTGGAGTACACTGAAAATTGGAGAAAAAAAAAGGAACAATTGAAATAATAATAATACACATCACGCGGATAACCTCCACAGAAGCGCGAGAGAGCGAGCAGAAAAATCACCTTCTTTTGGATTCTGCCTAAACTGAGCCGACAGCGACCTCAGGAAAATAACATCTCTATCCCGGTCCTTCCAGGAAACTCTGAAGATTTTACAGACCAGCTGCAAAGACTGTTCCTCAGAAACCTCGGATCCAGCGGACGGCTCCTGAAACCCCCAGAAAATATTGGATGAATGACATTTCCCGATACTAACCTTTTTTACAACAGTCTTAAGCATTCCTCCCTAAGCGGGAAATTATTTAGTGCGCTCGGAGCACAGACCAAATGATTACCCCCCCCCCCAAAAAAAAACACGTTACAGATACCTTATCTGTGAGGCTTCTTTTTTCCCTGCGATCATTTTCATCGACTTCCATGTTCTCAATTCCCGAGTCCACATCCACCTGGGACATGCTGTAAGTAACATATTGGTTAAAAAACCTAAATTAATCAGCAGGGACTGTATACGGTATTTTTAAGCTACATTTCAATTCGCTGATCTCCTACATCTGATACGATAGCTCTTCTTAATGTCTGCCCCCCCCCCACCTGTACCTGTTAACCCTTTGCAGTTCTGCCTTGGAAGCGTTACCTTTTTTCACAAGCTACACTGTCAATGTCCATGCTTTGGGAGCGAGAAAGAGACTGAGATTGCGTTTCAAGGCTATTCGATGGGGAACTGCTGAGCGAGCTGACGCCTTCACTACTCTGACTTCCGTGAGCCACCCCTGCGGAAAAATACAGAAAGAGGAAAAAAAACAGCCTTCGGTTATCACAAACGAGCAGAAATATTCCAACTGTACGAATAAAATGAATAACCTGCGCATAGCGCCGGACTGCAACATCAAAACATAACAGACAAGATATTTTAATCAGTTTTTTGGGGTGATTTACACTCTTGCACACTTTAAGGTTTAATGCCCCCCCCAAAGCTAAGAGGACCAGGCAGTCTGGGCTCTCCAGCTACAGTTTGATGACAACTTTTATGATCCTCGGCCAGCCGATAATGCTTGGATGCAAAGTCATTCGTTATATCGATACACCGCTAACGGGCATTCTTATTGGCATCTCTCTTACATCTGTCAGTCTCTCAATGTATTGCTGAATTAGCGCAGGATTTGATGGCAAAGACGAGCTTCTGGTTAAGAAGGCAAGACCTGAACGCTCTTTTTTCTCTCATTAGAGCAAAGAAAAAGCCGCACACCAAACCAAACCAAGGCTCGCCACATAAGCTCTTGGCGGCGATGCTAGGTTATTGGGGGTCTAGACCCCTGGACTAACCCTTTTCTTATCGAGAGGTAAAATGTTCTCTGTGAAGCCGAAAGGGTTTCCTTCTTGGCCCAATTAAACAAGATTTACAGCTCGCTTATACGGCTGATGCACACCGCTGGCCGACGCTCTGCAATGGGGGCCGACGATGCCCAGAGCAGCGCGAGAAAAGGACCGGTCGCCCAACCCGCATACTGCACCCGTCACATTTTAATGGAAAATTAATGGCCACGTGACAGCTCAGGTTCCCAAACTCACCTGAACGGCATTCCCTGTAAACACACCCTATGATCTGCTAAAGAAAAACACTAGCTGCCTTTACAATTATCGCAGTTTAACCCTTTGAAGCAGGATCTGCTTGCTTGTCTGGCACTCCAATAATTACAGGCATACCTGGAGAGATGCAAATGGCAACCGATTAAAGACTGGGTGATGAATAAAATAAGCAGGAATGTAGGTTAAAAACTATAGGGACATTTAGGTTACACATTTGTGTAACAGGCAATCAGCTTTCCCGCAGATAAACAAACATGCGCTGATTAGATCTGCTGGAACGTAGACTGAAGCGGCGCGAAGAATCAGGTTTAATGGTTACTGGGCGTTCTGTGCGGAGGAGCCTGTTTAATTCAATCGGAGTCATTAAGAGGAAGGGTGAAATCCTTATGAGATGTAAATTAGCCGAGCCGGTCTAATCTCCACGAGACAGAGGGGAAAAAAAAAAATTCCCGACCTGCGATTACTCTGAACATCTGACTTACAAAACACGCTTTCGTTTACACCCAGCAGAGACCTCGACGTCTCCAAACGTTACGGTATTTGGACCAAAAACAGAGGAGGTTATATAGAAAAAGCTACAAAAAGAATTAAAACTTTACAGACTAACCAATTGCAAACACAGGACTCACTTCTCATTTTTCCATGTTCTTTCTTGTTGCAGAAGTCTCATGTCTTATATACTGTCTTACCGTAACCCATGCACATTTAAATTCAACGCATACAATATAAAAAACTTTTCACAAAAGGGAGAGCTGCGTGACTTCAGCTCCTTGACTTCACTATACATTACGAAGGTCCTACCTCGGGGAGCTTCTGTTGCTGAAGAGCTTGGTTGGCCCTATGATGTATAGTTAAAGCAGTGAGATGTACACATTACACAGGGCCAGGTTATGCTTCTTGCTGGAGAAACCCTCCATAATTAATCATTATTTAGTGAATAAACCCCATAGAAATCACCCTTACACCTAGCAGGCTGCCTGTGGGTTCTTCATCATTTCCAATATTAAATATGCCCGACATTTTGCTTATGTGATTGTAGATATCCTTTTCGGAAGATATTAACAAAGTTGCCGCAAAGTACCCGTCCCTTTTAGATATTTTCTGACCCAGAAACCTTGGCACCATTAAAGATCTGGCTCATGGCATAGATTAATCGCTGAGATTTATTGAAATGAAACTCGCAAATTTAGCAAACCAAGAAGTAGTGGCAGCAGAATTCTTCGAGTACCTAGATCAGTCAAATTAAAAGGTTTAATCTTATCTCAAATCACCGCCGATGCTTTTCTTGGCCTATTACAACTAACAAGGCCACACAAACAAGTTGGTGGCCCCCTGCCAAGGATTTGCATGTCTTCGTTCTAAGTAAAGTGTGGACCTCATATTTAGACTGCACTGAACCATTAAGAGAGAATAACATTTACATTACAATAATGTGGCCTAGATCATTTAAATACCTACCTGATGCCCCTATGGGTGAGGTAGCAGGGGTTACTCCCTGAACATTCAAGCCAAGTTGTTGGGATGTGCCTGGGGCGGCCGCTGCTGGTGGTCCAGGGGGGTTCTCCCTTTGTGGTGAAGTAAGCGGAGTTGTAGGCTGCGAGGACGGCCCACCAGCTAGCCGAGCAAGGCGCCGTCTCCTAATCTGAAAAATAAAATGGAAAAAAAATCTAAATAAAATCTATTCACCTAAAACACCCAGATATATAATAAAAACAAATCAGCGGTCACGTTGGCTAGTTACAGAGGTCCTAGAGGGTGTGAACAGATCTAAGCCATGGGAATTAACTGCTCCAGTGATGCTCTGGTGCCACATGGCCATGGCTGGCTGAGGTTCTGAGAGTTCTGCGACTGAGAACACATACTTTATTTCCATAGAATGCTGAGCACAATAAAACATAGTATCAAGACGAGTTCTGCAAAGTAACCAAAACCTCACAGGAACCACGACAAAGTCCTTGCGACAAACTGAACAGTAGAGTTTAGCGGAAACCACATAGAATTCAATCCAATAAGAAAAGACCGCATACGTAACGCAAAACTAATAAAAAGTATACGTTTACGGAAAATTTAGCCATGAAAGAACTCATCGAAATGTTATATTTACAACGTAGGGGGTGCATTTACCCCGCCGTGACAAAAAGGAACTCTTCTAAACCATTTCCCTACCCGGCGTCTCCAGAGCAGGTCACCCGCTACACGTTCTTCTGAATGCTGCTGAACGAGCGGATTATAGGTTCTCCTGATATAATAATTGCTGGGTTTTTTTTTCTTCTTCTAACTGGAAATTTCCATTATACTCTATATTACATCCCAGGGGGGCTGACTGACCTCAGCAAGGCAGCTCAATAATAATGGTGCCCTGAAACAGGGCTGCAGCGGCAAGAAGCCAAGCACCATTATCCACGGTTCAAAGAAAGCCTCGGAAAAGCCCTTTCTATGCGCTCAAGGCTGAAAAACGTAACTAATAATAATAAAAACACTTCTTCATATTCAGAAATCGCCCAGCTTGGGGGACCTTCTCCTAGGTTTTGGGTGGCAGAGACGAAGGACAGCAACGGTGCTTCCAAAAGCGCGGTATAAATTCAGTGGTTTGGCTTCGGGGGCTCAGTTTAAAAACACCAAAGTGCGATACATTTTATTTAAAGCGCACGGCTCAACCACAGGCTCAGGAAGAGGTGAAGTTACATATTAAGCCTTTTTTCCTCCCCAGCAGCATGGACGAACGTAAAGGGAGGTATGATTTTACAACAGTGAAAAGTCCTTGGTTTGCGGCAAACGCTGTGAATAGGCCGGCCACGGCTCAGCTCGGGGATACATTCCTTCTCTCTTCTGGAACATATCGTCCAAGGGTCTGGGTTATTTTCAAGGACTTGAAACTGTTTTCAACTCTGCAAGGACTAATATTTTGGGAAAAAAAATGGGGGGGGGGACATTAAAAAAAAAAAACTAAATGAAAAGGGGCACTGCATTTAAAAACATAATTTGCATTGCGCAATGCAGAAGATGGGTGCCAAAAACACAGGAGGGGAAAAACACAGGAAAGCAATACCATTAACGGCCCGAACAGTCTAAGTGGAACAGCATCGTTAACCAAACAAATCTCAGCAGATCCCTCATTCTATTCTAATCTTCTCCTTCGCAAACTTTTAAGAAGACTTTTACTGGAAGCGACGTCAGTTCTTTTCCCCTCCATGTAAGTTTTGAGATAGCTAGAAATCGATTGCGTTTGTACTTTCTATTGTCCGCATAGCAATACTTCCCAGGACAGCGTCCCAGTGTGCGTCCAAAGTCCAGCTGGGAAAAATGGATTTACTGGAGGTACAAATCGCACAACAGGAACTAAGGGACATCCACGCAAATGGTCATGTTCATATCCTAGCTTAGTGAATAGGTGCCGTGTACATAGCTTCAGTCTGATTTCTCACGCATATTCTTCCTTTAATGGCCGAGGGCCGCATCATAAATATATACCGGTAATCAGGGGAAAAAAATCAGGAAAAATCAGCCAAAATGTACCATTAATCAGGAAATTACGTTATGCTTTACATACAAAAAGATCTCATTATCTTTGATGTAACAGGCCACTGAAACATGAACACTACACCATATAGATTCTGGAACGAGAAGGGTTAATTTTAGGGAAAAGAGTGAGAAATTCCAGATCAACGTATGTTGCCAATAACAGGACATTCTTAGTGTATAGACTAACAGTGAATTGCTTCTGGAATGAATAAAAAAAACCCGCTGCAAATGCATTTTTATTGAAATCTTTTCTATAGTCCAACGTTACTGTAAACAGCATTCCCCATACAGTCAGCTGCTGGGTTGCACAAGAGGTATAGCCGGGATTTCAGGCCCGAGTTCCACGGAAAAACATGTGACCGGCGCGGAGGATCGGGTAAACTATTTATATTTTGGGATAAACAAGCTGTCACTTAACGTTCAAGCAAATGAAATCATACGGCCAAAGCGACATCATCGGATAATTCAAATATTAAAAAGGCACTTTAAGGAATGTGATGGCTGAGGGGTCCCTTTAAATTGTCATGTGATCTGTTCTACAAATACATGGGGGTCGGGATTTAATATGAGTTCTTCTAAAGGGTGTCAGAGACAGACTGTCCATTTAAAGAGGGAGACTCAAAAAGGATGTAGTAAGTAAAAGTAGTGATTTTTAACTCCTTTTTAAGGAAACTGTAAATTTTAGAACATTTAGCATAAACAGTATAAATTACAATTCAAAGGTTTGGGGTCACTGAGCTGTTTTAATGCAAAACACGGACATTTCTTAACGTAACAAAATTGCAAAAGGGGTTTTCTAACCATGAATTAGCCTTTCAAACTTAAAATCGGATCAGCGAACACAACGTGCCATTGGAACCCAGGAGTGATGGGAGTGATAAAGGGCCATTGGAATACAGGAGTGATGGGAGTGATAAAGGGCCATTGGAACACAGGAGTGATGGGAGTGATAAAGAGCCTCTGTACCCCTATTAAGAGATTCCATTAGAAATCAGCCGTTTCCAGCTACAATAGTCATCTAAGATCCCCAATTTTATTTTAGCTTGTGCAGAGGGTCATGGTATGGGAGACCCACACACAATGTATCAGACAGGGTGATAGGACCCACCAACTTGCTATTGTTTAAATGTGATAACAGTTTAATGGTTTCTTTTGGTAACGGCCTAAAAAGACAAAGATCCAACAGGGATTTATTTGCTTTTTTTTTCACACAAATTGTGGAATCCATACAATAATTTAGGTGGCGACTGCAGCGAGACGGGGTCATCGAAGTACATTGGTCATGTCTCTCTAACAGCGGTTTACCTATTATGTCAATAAGACTCCTCTTCCTTATAGATAATCTATTGTGCGGCACACATTGTGATGTACAGCGCCGGCAGAGCCGCATGATACCGACGCGTTCCACGTCCTATATAGGACTCTGTGTACCGGTCCCTGAAAATGAGGACATGTAAAAAGCAGAGAAAAAAAAAAAAGGAGGACAGGGAGAAGAGGAAAAGATTCGACATCACAGCAGGTACTCTGCTTACAGAAACCTCATCAGGCACCGACACACAAAGGATCCTTCCTCATCTCAAGCAGCACTGCTGGTTACGAGACAAGAAGTCCTGTTAATGTTCGGCAGGTCTCGCACTCTGACATTTGGAGAGCACGAGGAACACATCGCCTATATCGTCCCCTATAGATTCTGACACCTCGTGGGAATGACTCCACTATAACGAACATTGGAACCGGTTGAAATCGCATGGATTTCATAATAAACCGTACAAAGATTATTCGTCTGCTTAGAAGTTCTTTCCCTACCCTTCTAGGTTATTACACTTATCGTAGGGCAATGGCGTCTGCAAAAGAATAATTACATTTGATTACACCGGCGGTTACGGAGCCCCCACGCAGCCCGCCGGGATATTATACCCTGTGCTCTGTCTGGGATTCTTAGAACCTTCTTGACGAATTCCCAGAGATCCGCTCAACAAACCTCTACTACTCCTGCGCAGCCAAATTCCCGGGCAGATACAGGACATCTAATTACCGCTTTAGAGCAATGAGTTACTAACGAGGATCTGCGTGACGTGGTCATCGCGTAACGTTTAACCGCTTAGCTGGAGAGCAAAAATAAAGCTACAAACACAAAACAAGGTCAATGGCACCAATATTCGCTCATCAGGGGGGGTGACAGAGCAACAAGGACCCCCACGGTTAGGGGCATGGGTATTTACGAGCAGTAAGGAAGATGAGATTCACCATTGACTGGCTGAGTATTATGTGAGTAGCAGATGCTCTTCCTTCTGGTAAAAGGGCGATGTATCGGCAATGTATAAGCAGGGGTGTATGTAGTACGTGGCTGCCTCAGATTAATGGGAGATGCTGTAACACATCTAGAGTTTGTGAGCTTTTTTTAATGATGGGTACATAGAAGAGGTGCCAGGGGCTGCCTGCGATTTCTGAGAGTTGCAGCAGCAGACTTACCTCCTGTTACAAAGGCATTAATGATGACTAAGCAGGAGCAAAAGCGAGGGGCTGCTGCCTGGGGATTATGGGAGTTGGAGCACAAGATCCAACTCTTAAGGATATTAATGATTGGCAGCAGAAAGCCTGGGTGGCTGAGGCTTATAAAGGTTACTGTGGGGTTACGATAGGTGGATCAGAAGACATTAAGATGGGGCGCAAACGATGTAATTCCCCCCCAATGCTCACCTCGTCAGCGCTCAGCTCCTCCATATTTTTTCTTTTAATGGTGGCAGAAGCGAGGGGTCCGTACACGGGACAGGGGGCGACAAGGGGGCGGCCAGGGACAGACAGGGGCCTCGGGGCTCACAGCTGCATTGTCTGTATTGATAGCCCGTGAAAAAACGACACAAAGAACTTCCTGCGACCGGCCTGCTCCTCCAGCACTCACAGGAACAGCGGCGAAAACGTAAAGCCGATTCACACCGAACCACACAGCGAGTAAACCGGAGCCTGCCCGAAACCAGCCGCTTCACACAGGATTATTCATCAAAACAACCGGGCGGCCATCTTGGGAAAGTGCTCACGTGACATCAGGAAGGCCTAGACGCAGAGCGAGAGAACGGACCAATCAACGCACTCGTAGGGCGTGACTACAAGCGGGCAGGGGTGGGACTAGGTGTTGCCGTCAGACACGGCAAAGAAATGGTGGGGGCCGCCTGGTAACAAGGGGAGAGTCTAGTTTCTATGACAACATGGCAGCCACAGGGCCTGCCGACAGGGTTGTTGGGAAGATGGCTGCAGGCCCAGCTCGTCCGTTGCGAAGTGCTATGTACCTAATGTATATTAATAATAAAAAGAGCTTACTATCTTTATTTTCTTTTATCCGCATACATTATTACTATCCCATCAATTTAGAAACAATAGGTGCGTAAGCCTTATTCACGTATAAAGACATTCTACAATCTGCTTCATAAAACGCCAAACTGACATTAATGTGATTAACTATTTAACAATAATTAAGCCAGCACTGTATACAGTAATATAACCCCCAGCGCTGTATACAGTAATAATCCCCAGCGCTGTATACATTAATATAACCCTCAGCGCTGTATAAGTAATATAGACCCCCCAGCGCTGTTACAGTAATATAAACCCCCAGCGCTGTATACAGTATATATACCCAGTGCTGTATATACATATATATAACACCTAAGCACTGTATATTCAGTAATATAAACCCGTTATCAGCGCTGTAATACAGTAATATTAACCCCACCAGCGCTGTAATATAGTTATATTACCCTGCGCTTATACAACGTAATATATATACCCCCAGTGGCATGTATACAGTAATATAACACCCCAGCACTGTAAACATGTATAAACGCCCGCAAGTGCTGTAGTACAGTAAATATATACCACCCAGCGCTAGTATACAGTAATATTACCCGCAGCGCTGTTACAGTTAAACTATAACCCCCAGCTGCTGTATAACTAGTTTATTATAACCCCATCGAGCTGTATCATATATATACCCCGCATAGCTCTGTATACAGTATTATATAGTCCCCTAGCGCTGTATACAGTAATATAACCCCCATCGCTGTATACAGTAATATAACCTCAATTGCTGTATACAGTAATAATCCCCAGCGCTGTATGCAGTAATATAACCCCCAGCACTGTATACAGTAATATAACCCCCAGCTCTGTATACATTAATAACCCCCAGCGCTTTGATCGGTTATGCTACGATACTCTTTGTGAGCGTTCAGTTGGCAGCAGTTCAGGAGCACCAGGAGTGTTGGAAATTCCATCTAGCTGATTTCTTCCTTGCACGTTGTCTCTCGTAGAGGTTGTTAATATGCTTTACGACACTTTAATGGTGGCAGATATTTCGCAGACAGATCAGGGCCGGACTGGGGATGACGGTGCAGCCCTGGCACTTTAAGACCAGCGGCTGCCTGATGGCGGCGGTGCGGCTGATGGATGGATATGGATGCTTTTACGCTCCTGCGGCTGGAGTGGCGGATCTGGCCAGTGTGTGTTGCTGTTGGCCATTTAGGGCCTGGACAGAACCTACAGACTGTGTGCTGTATACCAGTAGGCCACTTTGGCGAAGCACCCACATACTTTGGGTGGGGCAAAGAGCAACAATAGCCCTCTCTGTGTTCATCTCCCACCGTCCGGGGGGGGGGGGGCACTGGGAATAAAACAAGGTCTTGTTCTCTTCCTAAACCCACTCTCCGCTGCTTACAGGACAACCATTGGGCAGTACAGAGTAAGGAGCAACAAAAGGGTCAATTCTCAAGCTTGGGGGTCTGCGTCTGATCCCTGACTACAATACAATTATTATTCATAATAATAATCTGACCCAGACTTGCACACCAGGCAAATACCACACACTCCCCCCATCTACAGTGCGGAATGTTTGTGATTTAGAAATCTTTGTACAATACACCATATAAATCATGTATAAAATGAACATTACGTTATGCTGGAAACGTCTATTGAGGGAAGCATGCCTTAAGATATTACTTTGTTGCAATTTTATTACATTGGAATCTTGGTTTTTTTTTTATATAAAGACCATTGTGGTTTATGTATTAAAAAGACAATTCAAACCCTGAACTGGGAATAAGGAAGAACATTGCGTGGGTTGTCATGGTGAAAGCTCCACATTTTCTGTGTCTACGCTAAACGCCCTAAATTAAATATAAAGGGAAAAAAATCATTGTCAGAAGTGGGATTCGAACCCACGCCTCCAGAGGAGACTGCGACCTGAACGCAGCGCCTTAGACCGCTCGGCCATCCTGACTCACATGCTGCTGTGTAACAAATCTATCAACAATCTGACATGAACATCCTGTGATGTCATAGGCTGCAATTTTATAACATGTTTTCGAAATGACGCTGCTAATTTGTGCTCCTGTTGTAGGAAAATAATACAATTAGGATATGACGTCATTTCCTGATTCTCAACACATATTTGTGGCTTTCATAAAGTTAGCACCTGATATTATTTTTTTATTATTTTTATGAAAAAAAAAACCCCAAAACATTCCCTATACAGATAGGATTAAGTCACCGATGCTGACATCGCACACAAGCCCCAGTGGCCTAATGGATAAGGCACTGGCCTCCTAAGCCAGGGATTGTGGGTTCGAGTCCCATCTGGGGTGCATATCTTTTTTTTTATTTTACTTCCTTAATTCACAGATGCACAGGAAACAAGTGAAGTCTTAACTACACATCGTCCACTATTATTACAATAAAATAACGGTATAGTGTCTCGTCTGATGATCAGTAGCCATGGGATCCACACAAAAAGCAAAAGACCTGAGCTGGTATGCGGTGCCCCCTACTGCCTGAAAATCAGATTGCTCCATGATGTCTCAATAAAATCTTATGTCATTTTATATTTCGCTTTATGATTTATCTGTATGAAAATGTAAAACAAAATAAATATATTTTATGTAAAAAAAAATCATAATAAATTGGTATTAAAAAATACGTAATTAAAAATACTATAGTTTAATATTTTTCTTTATTAATTAATGAAATAATAGTATAGATAATTAAAAAAAACATAAAATATATCAATTTATATATTTGTCAAATAAAAACATGTAAAAATAACATAGAAAGATAATATCCATGGACCATAACTTAATTTTTTTTAATAGGTACTGTATCATATTTTGGACAGTTTAACAGCAATGTAAGGCACAAATGTGGTTTATTTCTTTTAATATTTTAATATTTTTCTAGATGTTTTTTTTTTTATAGATGCTATAACAACTTCTTCTTGAATTGTAAACATACTCTGTGCAGTATATATATATATATATTTAAAAACATGGACTGTGCCTATAACCCATGCAGAATTACTCATACATACAGGTTTAATGTTTAATGTTTTTCTATAACTCTTTTTAGTACAAGAATATCCAAACACGATATTTCTTAAACAACAAAAAAAATAAGAATAAGAATGGACAATTTGTTCGTTTGTATATAGATTTATTTCAAAAGCACATATTCTCTTGGTCAATACATTTACAATTTAGAAATATGTAGCATTTAAAATAAACAAAAACATGAAAAATTAAACATAGATATTAACTGACTTTTCATTGGATAAAATTTGAAGGAGAATTATAAATGTATCTAAAATGTGTATCTAAAATTGAGATATCTATGTTAGCCATGTTGAATGTGATAGTGCAATGTACACTGAAGTAG
>VKOC01003823.1:0-16784 GCA_009364415.1 Spea multiplicata
TGTGTGTGTCTGGGTGTCGGTGTGACAGAGCCTGTTTTGGAATGTGTGCCCTCCTGAAGTTGTAGTGACTTCAGGGGACAAAACGTTCAAAACGACAAAACGTTCAAGGCCCTGAAATCATTTAGTGGAAAAGTTATTTATTCTGTTATAATATTTATTTCAAGTATAATTCCATAGCACATTACTTTTGGAAATTATGAATGCCCCCCCCAGTTTGACTGTGGTATCTTGTGTGCCCCCCCTATATATTGTTTCTAGAGTCGCCACTGAAGATAATTGATTAGAACTCTCTATCCCCAAGAGCAATGTTTATTGTCTGAGATTTCACAGCGTTCGGATCAAAAAATTGGATCTTACCTGCCATCAAAATCTGATACGATATGCTTTTAAAGGGAAGCTATCACATTTCAGATTACCTTCCATAGCTGTTGTTTGTCCTCACCTGAAACACGCATAATCTACTGTTTTCCCCCACTAGATAAGTTTATCTATCTAAAAAAAATTAAATGGAGGCCGATAATTGACCCCCCCCTCTTCTCCAACGCGTGTGCAGTAGAGCCCAACTACATCTCCCCTCACCCCTATCACCCTGAGCTTGAATGGGGTCCATAGTTTTGGATGGGGCACATTTAAGTCAAGGGAGGATGCAATGCATTCACTAAACACTAGGGGCCACTAGTGCACAGGAGTAGATATACCGGTATATATACACTCCCGCGCAACCAGCAACCTTATTTTTACAATCCGCTGCCATCAGGCGCAGTGGAGATTGTAATTTGACTATTTTTTATATTAGTATCTTTGGAGATTGTAATTTGACTATTTTTTATATTAGTATCTTTCTGGGTTTTTTTATTATTTTATTTTTGGATCACCCCATTGCTTGGGCAGAAAATCAGCATAAAACTATAATAATAACACAAGTGATTTTTTTTCAGTCATTCATTCAATCACGATTTTATCTCAGATGTGAGATTTTCCCTATACTTGTTAAAGGCTTTTAACTAGTATTTTTTTTTATGTTTTTTATGTTTTAAGGTTCTTTTCTATACTAAGAAAATGCGGGTGTAGCTATTTGAAGCCATCTCAATTAACGCTGTAATCCTTGCACTGCCATTGGCCACACATCACAGAAGCCGAGAGCCTTGTATTCACATACGGAAGGTTCCATAAAAGCATCTATTTCAAGTGAAACCAGTTTACACGTCCTCGTGGGACTGGGCTCCATCTCCATGCGCCATGTCAACATCACATGAATGCACTTTGAAGAGGAAACATCCGATCCTTCCTTTTGTGATTCCCAAATGCCTAACAAATGTATAGATCAAATTGCGCGTCATTGGGATATAATAAGCTACAGTGGTGCGTTACAGCATACAAAATGGTCCATTTTTAGTAGGAGGAATAAAAAAGTAGGACATATTTGGTTGCCAGGATCTCGACTGAAGAATCAGAAATCTGAGATTCTATTTCCCCTAAAAAATTCTTTAGAGGTAGAAAAACTGCTTTGCTGGTTGCTTGGAAACCGATTGGCTGCTCTTATTAACAAACAAGCAGACGGCGTTTCAACGGTTGTAAAATGTTGAGATTGGTGTGAAAGCGATCATATGGAATCTCCTATGAAGGAAAACCAGCCATGGATTAAGGATGATGAAATATTGAGATGTCTACTTAATGATGTCCTTTACATTAGAAAAAATGGGCTACATGGTCTTTATGGTTCTTATCTTAGGTGCTGAGTTTCTTACCTTGTGAATCAGACAGGAATGTATGAAGGTTTGGGATAAAGTTCCCTGTCTAACCACGATGAAGACCCAAAAGGTGGTGAAAGCCACTTCTACCTGCATTCCTCCATCCTACGTACCAGAACCACACAAGATGCAGCGTAATGTAGGGAAGGAAGGTATGTAAATTTGGGATAAGGTTCCTTGTCATAACCATGAGGAAAACCCTAAAGCTAGTGGCGAATACGGAGGATAGAGGTGGTGAAGGTCACGTCTACCTTCATTCCTCCATCGGAAACACCAGAACCACGCAAGATTCTGCATAGTGTATGAAAGCCATAGAGAAGGTGGACTCAGCAGATGAGTGTCTAGAAGGTATTCCCTCACTCAACAAAAAATCCTTTAGGTAAAGATATAACTCAACCCATTGTCCATGGCTTATGTGTACTATACAGTAAGGTCTACAAAGTATGGACCTGTCCATCTCCATATTAGATGCTAAAAAAAACAACCATCCAAGAAGACGCTTCTCTTGGTGAACTGAAAAGCAGGGACTTCCAAATAATGGAAAAGCAGGGAAAAGCAGGGACTTCCAAATAATGAACAGAACCAGCTATGTGTGCCGAGGACAGATATGAACCGTGGTGATACGCAGCGACAACAGACAATGTAGCAGCAGCGGTACGGGGAACAAAGGAATGGACTGTCTTCTAAATGGAATACTATGCACAATGGCTTAGTGCTAACGCAGAGGTCACCCCAGACTAAGGATCCAGTGTCCTCAACTTGTGAGGAACTATTCCGAGTTCTTCCATTATCAGGAATGTGTTTGTGTGTAAAGCCCCGTTTGGAATGGGCATTTGCTTATTAGAAGCACCCTCTTCATTCCAGACACTTTAAATAACATACTCCAGATAACAGACAAAGCAAGTGCAAAGGCAGAGAACGGTCAGAAACAATGCATTATGGGAAAAACTCGGGAAAACGTACACGGAAATAGGCCACCCTCGCGATTCTAGCCACACAATGGTGAGATGTCATCCATAATACAACTACAGGTCATTCTCGTAAATGTATAGATCAACTATTTATGTAAAAGAGGCACATTGTCTAATATATAAGATGTCAAATCAAGCCATATAGAAACTTAAATACTTTGTATTTTAATCTGATACTTAGTAACATGCAAATTTATAGACACAATTCCAAAGAATATTAAAAACGATTTAATTATGATGATTCCTGGACAGCTACATGGAATTATATGTATATACCTTTCATTAAAGCCATCTTTACATCTTAATTATTCTCGGTCCAATAAAAAGGTATCAGCTTCAACTAAAGCCTCCTTCTTTAGGGCTATTAGAGCTCTATCCATTTCTCATCTCTTGATCTAAATCTAAATATCCCCAAGACTTTAAGAGTCAGGCTACATATATTCCTCATTGGCCCTGGAGATTGGCGGCATATTATTGGCGCAGAAGCTTACATTTTGGGAATACTCTCTTTAATGATATACTTTTGTATTTTTCCCAATCTGTTCGACAGTGAAAGAGAAGCCGTTCTGCTGTCACCTCCAAGTCAAGCCATGTCCCCCCGTGTCCACGGTTCAGCAAAAACCTTACTTTGAATAATATCCATCTTGCAGGGCTCTTAATAAAAAAGAATTGTGTATCGTCCCAAGTCCAAAATAGCCAATTTTTACCCTCAATCTCTATGTTTGTATTTGAATTCCTCTGTAGGTAAAAGTCATGGGGGGGGATGGCCTGGAGGTGATATTGAAGGAGACACAAAGGCTGAGGACGCCATTTGTATGGAGGACCGATGGGGAGGTGGCTCAGGACATGGATGGGACCCTGGGTGGAGAGGTGGTACATGTTCTGAAGCTGGTTTAGTTGGCCTGGTGATATCGAGGCAGGGAAGCTGGGGTAATGCCGTGTACGGGGGCAGGCGGTCGGGTATTTGTGATATTATGGGTAACAGGATGACAGGGCAGTTACGTTTCCATTTGCCCGGGGTACACAGCTGTGCTGGGGTCAAGAAGGTGGCATCTCTATCCAATGATATATTACTAGAGAAGAGATTCCTCTCTAACCCCAGAAGAGCCCCTGCCTGCCTGCAACCACTTCCTCTTCCTGTCAGCTCCGAGTGGGTGGGACTTAGATACATGCAGAGCTAGGCTGTTAGCTGTTCAGGCTTTAGTGTAAGAGAGATGGGGCAGCTAGAAGGCATAAGTCTGCCCCAGCCATCGGTAGAAGAACAACAAAGTCTTATTAAGTGACAGGTGTGGTCTACTTACTGGGGCAGAAAGGTTTTGGCTGATGGAGCGGCCCCATGTAAAAATATTTTGGAGAAAAAGAAAAGTAACTTAAATTACTCCGGGAAGCTGAGATTCATGGTTTGGACAGCTACGTAGTCCAAAGCTTTTTATAATTTTTATTGGTCGTCCTGAGGTGACGGGGCTTTATTAACACTTTTATAACTACCTCCCCGGTCAGTGCGTTTGCGGACGGTAGATTACCGGGTGCAGCGGGTATGAGGAGTAGTAATCTGGCATGGGCAGCATACGTGACCTGGCATTGCCATGTTGGGTGCAGTTCTTATATCGTCCCCCTCTGGGTAAAAATAAGCCGATATTTCTCGGCAGGATTCGGATGCGTACCATGACGTTATCACTCGCTGGCACAAACACAGAAAGTATTTTTGTCTAATGTCTATAAATACATTGTTTTTCCTCGCCCTGATATCATCTCTCTTTTGGGGATCACATTTTGATTCAAAATAGATCACTTTGCAATTAAAACAGCCCAGGTGGGGGGGGGGGGGGGGGGTTGATAGATTTAGAAGAGAATAAGTCATATTGGGGTCTCATTAATAAACATTTTAGGGATCTGTGCATTCTATGATCCGTGATCAAGAAATCTGTACTTCCCAAGTAATCCAGTAATATGTGCTGCTTTTAGTGAGGGATCCAGTACCCAGTATGTATAATAAGTGATCCAGTAATCTGTATTTCCTATAGTAAGTAATCCAGTAATATGTGCTGCTTTTAGTGAGGGATCCAGTACCCAGTATGTATAATAAGTGATCCAGTAATCTGTATTTCATATAGTAAGTAAACCAGTAGTATGTGTTGCTTTTAGTAAATGATCCAGTAACTGGCAGCTCCTCTAAGTGATCCAGTAATCTGTACTTCCTTTTTGTAATTGATCCACTAATCTGTACTTTATTTAGTATTTGATCCGGTAACCTTTGCCGTCTTTAGTAAGTGATCAAGTAAACTGTATCTTCTTAAAGCTGTGATCCAGAAAATGCCAGTTTCCTTTCGTATATAATCTACTAATCTGTGGATCCTTAATACTTGATCTTGTAATGAAGTTACAGGGCCAGGCAGATCCAGTAGCCTGTAATCCGCTTTAGAGCTAGGTTTTTTTTGTATGATTAATATGGATTATTCTTGAAGGGCACTAAAAAAAAAACGGCTCTGGAAATTTTCTTTGTGGTTCCTAATTCCCTACATTTATTCAGGGATGATTTACAACTAAAATAATATTTATTGATCTGGATTTGTATCGAATCCTCGTAACTGATCCAGTACCCAATATGTACTATAATATTTTTTGTTTTTTATTATTGTTATATTATTATTATTATTATGTACTATAATGTACTATTTGTGAGGGGTTTTTTTATTTTAATGCCAGACTGGGCAACTTTGCCAATTTTAGAAAAGTCAAAAGGGCATTACCCAGTAGAGCAACTTTATTCACCTCAATCGTCTACATTCTAGCGAAAGCACGAAAAGGATCCAGGCAGGATGTAAATTCTATTGAAAGTACTTTCATTCTAGGACCCGTGGCTCATAAAAAGCTTCAGATAGCGGGCCAAAATATTCAAGTAAAAGCCTCCATCAAGGTTCTGGAATTCTTCTGGCTAAACACATTAGAGATAAGAAACTTACAACAGACCTGAGAGAATGAGATATCTTCCTAATTGTTACTATTAGAAAATATGCTTTTTTTAAAAAAAAATTAGAGACGTTCAATTATATTAATCCAAAGAAAAAAAAAATCCCGTGCATGTTTAATCCCCTCACTGTATTAACCTCTACCACTTCTGCCGGGAGGCTGTTCCACTTATCTACAAATCTTCCTTACATTCCATCTAAACCTCTGACCCTCTAGTTTCAGATTATGGCCTCCTCTTCTAACATAGTCCTCCACAGAATAAATGGGCCTGATAGAGCAAACAGGTTTTAGGAGGATATATTAATAATAACATGGTAAGATACAATAATAGATATGAATAATATATCGCTGACTGTATATTACTGGATATTAATCCAGTGTTTGACTTGGACACCCAAATGGTACAGCAATCCTTAAAACCACTATATACTATTCTGCAAATCAATCTGTACATACAGAAAAAGGACCCCGGAAATCTCTCTAATATAGGTTTGTTTTTTTGTTTTTTTAAAGTGTATTTATTTTTATATTTTAAGAGAATTGCGTTTGTATCAATAAATGAGTGGGGCGTATATTAGTGCGATGTAGTAATGTGTTATGGGGACACCTAGTGGAAGAGAGCGAGGGGCATCGCCCAAACACTCCGAGCCGTCGCCCAAACACTCCGAGCCGGCACATGAGACCGATGGGATGATCGATTACACCAGCGGATCAGTGAATTCCCCCCCCCCCCCCGGGGGTCGCGGACTCGGAACAGACATTAACCAGATTAACGCAAATCTACTCAATGCCGTCGTATGGATGGGAAGCGAGGAAGGAGCTGAAAGCGGGGCCGTCACGTTCACAGCTTTTACCTGGGATTAAGACTCATTCATTAAAAACCGCCAGTAACTCCGGCTCGTTAATCAGCGCAATGCTTTCATTTAAAGTCGCCTTTTCCATCTACTCTGAATTATTAAACACTTCGCAGCTAAATGACATCACACCCGAATCATGAGGAAATAACAAAAAAAAAATAACATTTAATATATTCATTGATTAATCAATTATATTATATTATTAATAGAATTCATTGATTAATCAATTAATTCATATATAATAAAAAATAAAAATAATAATAAAAGAATAATAAAAATAATGGTGTTGTTAGTATTATTAATGTTTTATTAAGTCTGCGAACAGGTTGGGGGGGGTCTTACAGGTGGCAAATAATTCAGATTTAAGTACCGTGATGGACTCAGGGCTTTTTTGGAACTAAATGATATATATATTAAATATAATATTACTTTAATACAATCTGTGGCATAGCTACCGATGCGGGTCGGGTCCTCGATGAGCCACGTTGGCAGGTATAGACTGTCCAGCTGGCCCTCTGGGCAAATGCCCCCTGGGCAACTAGCTGACAACTAAAATAATTATAATCTAACTTATAACTATAATTAAATTCTACAAGTACGGAGATAGCGGCAGTCCTACCTAGAATCAGACGAAATTGGGCAATTCTAGACATTTTGATGCAGCATTTAAAATTTTAGCCAGAAAAATACTAAAAACAACTTTAGAAAAGGGGGGGGGGCGTGGAAAGAATCGAGACGTCGCTGCTTGGGTTACCAAGGAAACTAAAACTATTTAAAACATTTTATCAGGGTTTCTGATCGCTGCAGATGAATGGCGGATGTAAAATATTACAGTTTTTTATTGATTCCTGGGAACATGATGATTTGCGTCCAAATATTTTCAATTTTATTACGGCATTTTAGCCATTTTAAGAATTTTGACCAAAAAAAAGATTTTTTTATTCTGGGAATCAACCCAAAAGATTGAATTAACCCCGTCCTGCCCAACAGAAAAAGGCTGCTTACATTCCCGCACTGTTGTTATTATTATGTATTGTTTTATATACGGTATATATATATTGGTGCTTTTGGTTCCAATACTGTTATGGTTGACATGCCTGCTTGAATGCAGGTGTCTCAATTAAGTGTACTTTTAAATAATTTTTTATTGTTTTATATAGCGCCATCACATTCCGTAGCGCTGTATAATGACAATAGGTAGACAGGACATAGCAAGTAGTATATAACATAACAAATTGACCAACAGAGACAACAGGTGAGGAGGGCCCGGCTCAAAGAGCTTCCTTAATAAAGTCAACGTTTCCATGAGGATTTTAAGTATAAATGTTTTCTATTCACTACAATGAATCTTCACGATGGGCTATTAAAGGGTTAATATTTCCAGAATCTCAGGGTCAGCTGATTTTGAAAGTTCCCAGGTATGTGGGTTAGCCTCTACCGCTTCTGCTGGGAGGCTGCTCCACTTATCTACCACCTTCTCAGTAAAGTTCTTCCTCACATTCCATCTCAGCCTCTAATCCTTTAGTGTTAGATTCGGGTCTCTTGTTGTAACTTTTCTCCCCCTCTGAAATAAACTTCCCTCCTGTACGTTATTAAACCCCTTTATGTATTTAAATGCCCCCCCCGTCTCTCTCTCTTCTCTCCGCCGAGTTAAGTATTTCTCGGTTTCTCTCCAATTTAGCGACAATAATTGGATGGGGTTTGTACTTTTATATAGAGGTTAAATACCATCCCTTTAACTCACGCAGGACACAGGAGGGTAGAAAATGCATTTTATTTCTTCAAACCTGGAAGAAAATGCCTTCCATTCGTCATAAAAAAAAAAGAAAAGCGGAGCAGTGAAAGGTGAGAATTCTCAGTTCTGGCAGCAAAAGAAGGACAAATAATAAGGACAAATAAGTGGGTTTTGTCAGATATTGAAAGCTCCGGATGATTTTCCTGTCTGTAACGGGGAGTTGATGCCTGCAAAGTTTTTGCCGTCAGTGAATGTTTGCTTGCGCTTTTTGCATGAACTGAGAATGTGTGTGTTAGTGGATGGTGTTAGTGTGTGTGTGTGTTAGTGGATGGTGTTAGTGGATGGTGTTAGTGTGGTGTGTGTGTTAGTGGATGGTGTTAGTGGATGGTGTTAGTGGATGGTGTTGTGTGTGTGTGTGTTAGTGGATGGTGTTAGTGTGTGTGTTAGTGGATGGTGTTAGTGTGTGTGTTAGTGGATGGTGTTAGTGTGTGTGTGTGTTAGTGGATGGTGTTAGTGGATCTGCGCCTCATAACAGCGCTCCTGAGATTAGGGATAATAATGTGGACTCGGCTGGACGTGGTTTTCTCATAGTGTCAGGAAAATGCACGTTTTTTATTTTCAGGATCGGCAGCAAATTGGTGATAGCTTCCACCTGGCCGATTTCTCACTTTGTCTGCCTGTATCTGCCGGAAAGAACGCAATCTGCCGGAAGACACAATCGTTACGTCCGGACTCCGTGTTTACTTGGGGATTCGGACCGAGGATTTCTTTCGCTTGGTTCAGAGGCTAGCGCTTGTTAAAGAAGCATAACTGCTGCAGATTCCCAAAAATGGAATAAAAATCTAATATTAAAATTGATTTAAATAATATTATTATATATTTACATTATTATATAATTTATTTAGATATTTGTAATTTTGTAATATTTGTAGCAATTAATTAGGTCATAAAACCAATTAATAATCTAAAATGGCAGATAAGACTCACTTGCCCCGTCTAGTACAGTCCCTGGTCTCGTCTTCAGGAGCCGTATGCCTTACCCCATGCATGTTTAAATCCCCTCGCTATATTAGCCCCTACCACTTCTACTGGGCGGCTGCTCCACCTATCTAACACTCTCTCAGTAAAGAAAAACTTCCTTACATTCCGTCTAAGCCTCTGACCCTCTGGTTGACCGATATGTGTAAAACGTGTTTAATAACAGCTAATTTATGATATATTTTATAAATTAATATATCAATGAGCGTGATTATGGTTTCCCGTATCCAGCTTGATGTCATGAGATCATTGTCCTTTATGGCTGGTTTTAGAGTCAGGAGTCGGCTCCGCTGGGAACAGAAAGGCCTCAGGAGTCTCATTCTCTTTTTTTTATAATTTCTCTTGGGAAAATTCTACGACTTCCGACCCCTGAGGCTTAACTGATTGGCCGCGGTCGGCTAGACACGCGGGTTAAGGGGGCAATAGAGTGACCCCTCTACTACGCAAACTGCATGAATTTACATAGATGATGAGCCTGTGATTCGAGCAGCCCGACCGGTGGCATCCAATGTCAGGCTGTGGAGCAGGAGGGCAGCTGCAGCAGCAGGGTGGCAGCTTCTAGGACAGGTGAATGTTTTCTTTATGGTTTTCATTTGGAAGAATGTATATGAAAGTACTCACAGGGTGTCCGGGTTACTCACAGAGCGTTCTTCTATAGTGGGACTATCCCTTTAAGGTTTGGGACAGGTAAGCCATGCGCAGTCCGCTGCTCTGCTGCTAAAGCAGATTACTCACGTTCATATTTTTAGAATTTACATGCATATGACCTGTTTCGTTTATTTAGTTATAAAGATTATCATTATTGGTTATTATTCGTGCTGATTGGGCCCTTCCATTTGTTTCTATGGCGACACGTATGCGCATTGCAGAAGCTGTCTGAAGGCTGTAAAGATTATATCGTATAAAAAAATGTATGAAATAATCTGATAAAACAAGCAAAAGTGTAGTGTCTGCTAACCCCCCGAAATATTTTAGAGGGGGAAACAAATGCCCTTCGTCCAGGCCCGGACTGGCCGACGGCTGCTGACGGTTATGCCGACATACTGGGGAGCTCTACAGGTTCCTCCCAGAGACTCCCCAATCCCCGCCCACTTCCCCTTCAACCACGGACCGCCCACTGCCACTAGCGGACCACCCACCGACATCCGCGGAACCTGAAAAGGGAGGCCGCTCGCTGGCCCGCACAATCCGCTGCTTTAGTGGCATCTGGCAGAGCGTCTGCCCGCTGTGCCCGAGGGCCAGTCCAGGCCCGCCTTCGTCACACAATACGACAGCATTCCCTGTGAAGTGACATCAAACTTTCCTTTTAACCCTTAAGGAAATGATAAAGCGAACCATACCTACATGAAAAGCAAGGTTCATACGCCATGCGCTATGGCCCCCGCCGGCACCCGTGCTGTCGGAGAGCGGGAGCAGGGAGTGATAACGATTGGGCAGACCCTACTGAATCGTTTTCTTAAGGGTTAAAAATGAATGTCATTTTAAGTACGAAGGCATTTTTACACTTAAGTGAACATCCTCCCAACAGAGGTGGTAGAGGGTAATACAGTGAGGGTATTAAACATGCATGGGATAGACATACGGCTCCTGAATCTAAGATGAGACCAAAGACTGATAAAGGTTTGAGTCTTTACAGCAGGAGAAACGGGGGGCCAAATGGGGCCGATCTGCCGGCACATTCTATATTCCATTTAATGCTGTGTGAAGGTACGAGTCACTTTTTGCGAGCTGTCATTGTTCAGAGTCGTAGCTCTTTCTCTGACGGTCTCTCTCTCTCTCTCTTTAGCGCTCAGTTAGAGAGAGGAAGAGAGGCAGAAAACGCTGACAGAAGTGCTGTCTTTGTCCTCTGAATGGGGCGAAATAAATTAGTAATGAGGAGGACCATCTGGTGCCCCTAGGCTCGTTATAATCATAGTAGGACGCCTTTTCTCACTCGCGGCCTGATGGAATGTCATTAGACGCCTTAAATAAAGAACTGAGAAACGACCCGTTTACCCTGAGTTTGGGTTAAAAACCCTGACCCTAGGCCAGAAGATGAGCCGCTCAATGGAAAGCACTAGAAGTGCATGCGCAAAGCGCCGTCCACTCACACGCGCAGACAATGGATGGATTTACTCATTGAGCTCACATCATACAGAGTCTGCATCCCTGTGAGCACTCCTAGCTCTGCATGAACAACTTTTTAAGCAGACACCGCACACGCAGATAAAGAGATGGAACGGATTACTGTGTGTCATTACAGCTCCAGTCATATAATGTACGCGCAGTGTGACCTCACGTGACTTGGCGTGACCATCGCGTGAGGTCATACACCCATGGGTGTCCCAAGAAATGGCTAACTTTGTAAACAGCTGAAAATGGGCTATGACGCTTTAATTCCTAAATCTTGCCGTATATCTTATCGTTACGCAGGTGAATGGGACCCTCTTATACACTTATTAATGAAACAATAACATAGAACCTGCCAGCAGACCGGCCCCATTCGGCCCCCGTCTATTCACCTGTTTCTCCTACTGTAAGGACTCTGTTAATCAGTCGTTGGTCTCGTCTTAGATTCAGGAGCCGTATGTCTATCCTGTGCATGTTTAATACCCTCACTGTATTACCCTCTACCATTTCTGCTGGGAGGCTGTTCCACTTATCAAATGCTTTTCTCTAACCACCCATCGCATTTTTCTTTTACATTCTCTTATAAAGTGCCCCCCAGCGCTGTATACAGTAATATAATCCCCCAGCACTGTATACAGTAATATAACCCCCCCAGCACTGTATACAGTAATATAACCCCCAGCACTGTATACAGTAATATAACCCCCCAGCGCTGATACAGTAATATAGCCCCCCCACTGTATACTAGTAATATAGCCCCCTGCACTGCTATACAGTTTAATATAACCCCTGAGCGCTGTATACAGTAATATAACCCCCAGCGGCTTGTAATACAGAAATAAACCCCCAGCGCTGTATTACAGTTAATTACACCCCAGCCACTGTATACAGTCTAATATAACCCCCCCAGCACTGTATACTAGTAATATGAACCCCAGGGCTGTATTACAGTAATATTAACCCCCATGCGCTTTGTATACAGTAATATAACCCCCCACGCGCTTGTATACAGTAATATAACCCCTCCGGCGCTGTATACAGTAATATAACCCCCCAGCACTGTATACAGTAATATGAACCCCAGGGCTGTATACAGTAATACAAAAACATCACGGTGACTTTTAGGGCCGTAGAACCCTGCGATCCCTTCATACCCAGCAAACATTCCGAGCTCCTAGAAAAGAGGGGGATCAGGAGAGGAAAGAGGGGCATCCGGGGAAGAATGAACAGATTTTTTTAACTCCATTAGTATCCTTTTTAGTAGAAGCCGGTCTAGGATCAGCTGTCAGACAGAGTTTACTTCTGGGCGTCTCTGTCGAGCACAAATCATATTTCTTGTTTGCTTCTTTACGGCAGGGCCGTCTCTTAGAAATCATATTATTCCCCCCCGATACTTTGTTACCAATCCCCCTGCTTTGTGAAACCGGACGAGCTCTGCCATCGGCTAGATGGATTTTTATGTCTTTGTTCTAGAAAGAGATTTGCGAGGTCTGCTCTGGGATTACTTTAGTTGTCTTGGAACCGAAAAATGATTTCCCAATAAAAATCGGTATGAATTCTGCATGAAATTCCCCGTTAAATCTCACAGTTCATTTTTAAACTTGTTAAAATTTTGATTACAAGCTGATAAAAAAAGAGTGCCCTGGAAGGGACATTTTTACATTTTTTTTCTTTTTTTTTTTTTTCTTAAACCACAATTTGAAAGCTAAAAAAATATACACAATTTAAACTTTTCTTGTAATAAAGAAAATTCAAATTCTATACACATTTTTAATTTTTTATACATGGTGCTTCTAGATAACTTTCCTCCCCGTAATAATAAAAAACTGCGTAAGAATTTTTTCATAAATGGGCGGGGCACATTGTGAAGCAGGTGCCAGTGAATGGGCGGGGCTATGGTTTAAACCCCTCCCCTCATCTCCAGCGGCAACCCTAAAAACATGGTGCTGTACATACACCTGTTCTGATGGGAAATCTGTAGTCAACATGAACCAAGAGGACCCAAATTCTGATACTCCAACTCCTATTACCTCTAAGCAGAAGTGGATTTAAAGAATGTAAAAAAAAAAATAATAATAATACTTTTGGTGCAAATTGTGAAAAGTGGTATTGTTCCAAAGAGCCTCCTCAATAATAATGTAAACATACAAATAAATGCATATATGTAAACATACATATTAATATACCTGTAATATTAATTATTATAATTAATAATTATATATTCATTATATTATATTTAATTATATAATTATTAATTATAATAGTAATTATATTAGTATAATATTAAAATACATATTCATATTTATTGTTTTATATAGCAACAACATATTCCGCAGCGCTGTACAAAGGATAAAGAAGACATCACAGGCAGTGCATGACATAACAATATGAGACGTACAATACGTACGACATAAACACAGACCCCAGCCCCCCCTACCTGCAGAGTATCTCTCCTCACACAGAGCCATGAAGCTTCCGCTTACTGACTGCAACATGTGACTAAAAACGGATCTTCTTACGGGCCGATCCGGTCACATGATAGGAAGGGGGAAGATGACTCTGCCCCTAATAGAGTCTGTCTGCGTCTCCATGCAAAAAAAGTGGGTCCCCATCTGGGCTCCAACATCATCCAACACAGGGGGTACGGCATGCATGCTGCGCACAAATACGCTGCAGCAAACAAGCAGCAAGTGGGGGCCTCTTGCCACCGGGCGCCCTGGGGCAATTGCCCTATTGTAAATACACCCCTATATCTCGATTCTCGGCAGGAATATTAGTTGTTATAGTGATAAAGATACCCCGGAGCTCTCTGGGTTTGACCCGGAGTCTCTGGTGGAAGCTTTGCTTTCCCGGGTCTCAGGGTCAGTTTCTTCTTCTATCTTACACTGCTCCCCACCTAGTACCCCCTCGCTAAAGGCTGCCTGGGGGGCGCACAGCCCCTACAAAATGCCCCTGTCCCCGAAAGATGGAGAGCTGCCGGTATCCTACCCTGAGAAGTTCTCAGATATGGTGAGAAGACCGCCGACCCCTTCTTTACACATAATTTGCAATCTCTTTTATTATAATAAAATTGAAAAATTCATATATTTTTTCAAGAACTCCTCTAAATGTTCCATTTTAGCCCAAGGTCATTTACAAACACGACGTGCACATCGCTTTCTAGCACCTCATGGAAATGCCACGGAGTGACAATGAACGACGCTTGTTTTGAAGTTGACTAAGTGAAGGTCTTGCGTAGGAGAATTTTTTTTTTTTGGTGCATTAAATACCCGAATGTTCCAGAAGAAACGGACTAACATTTTCTATTCTTTCCGATATATATCAGAGAGCGTATTCCTGCAGAATTTATTCCGTGACAGATGGGTGAGGCCGTAGAGATATCCAAATGCTTGGGGATTTTGTGTCCTTGGTCTTATGATCCGGCTGTGTCGATAACTTGCGCGTCCTCAAACAGATATTTGATTTATATATCACCAACAGGTTCTGTAGCGCTGTAGAATGTTATCCAGACAATGACAGATTTGAAAGCGCAAGCTTCCTAAGCGGCGCGCTAATTGTCCATTGCTGGACATTAGTTATATAATAAGGGTCACTAAAAGGTCAGGATAATTAAGGCATAGAGTTTTGGCGGGCTAGGCTAGCTAAATCTAATTCTAGGTTACTGGGCAGGCAGTTTATTTAGCGCAGCTGATTGGTTTATCAGCTGTGCTGCAGCACAAGGTTTGAGTGGGCATTCTGTGCGGCGGGAAAAATAAGCACAGCTGATTGGTGCAGTCAGCTGTGCTTACAGCGTGAGGCAACTGTAAAATAAATAAATAGCTGCGCTCAAGGAGATTAAATTCACCTCAAGAAAAATCTGCAAGGAGCTGTTGCTGAGCAAGCGTCCCACCCCCCTCCCTTTTGTGTTAAATGTAAGGTGTGTAATATGTTATATTGTCGTAGTTTCATAAGGGGTAAAGGTCGCCTCTGTGTTGAGGTGGACAGAGGCTTGGTGTTACACAATCTGTCTGAGAAAGGGGCGGATTGTATTTGGTGTATTATATATAAGAAGTTATTTGGTTATTACGTTAAATGGTTTGTGTTGTTAATGCCTCTTATACCCTTTTAAATAAAGCTACGGCCAATTTTATCCAATTTACAATTCTGTGTCTGTGGTTGTTTTATTGATTTGTTAGAGGTTAATATGTACATGCAATGGACATTATACAGAGATAGAAAGAGCGAAGAGCCCTAAAAATAGTGATAACATTGTATCTATTGTAGCTCAATGCACTGATTATATATATATATATATATATATATATATATGTTTCATATACACACATTATCGGGGCTTTTAGGGCCGTAGAACCCTGCGATACCCTCATACCCGGCAAACATTCCGAGCTCCAAGAAGGACTGTCACTCCTAAACAGGGGCACTTGGGAAGTATGCAGATCACTAACAGCTGTCTGGCTTGGCTATTGCACCTTGGATTTGCCCCTTATAATTAACCTTCATAGTAAGCCTTGCCTAATGTTCGATTTGGGGCAATTAAATGGCATCCGGGAGAGCTTTGTGCCAGTTCACGGGTGTGTAACGCTCTTGCCCCTCCTCCGCCGACGTACGATTTGCCAGGGAACGGGATGAGACAGGTGGTCGGGGACTAAACACGGAGTTTGCTTTAATATCACATCTGCAAATGACGTTATTAAAGCTGAAGTTTCATTTAGCATCAGACTAATATTTCTGTGCGGCTGCCAGCTCTCCTAATGTCCCAGCTGCTCGGTTACAGCTTATTCTGCCGCTCCTGCTACCGGATAATGAGACGTTAACCGGCTCCTCTCCGGATCGGTGATACAGTGCTTGGTGACGGGGGTCTCACGCTGACCGTGCCGGGACACGGTGGGGAACACGTTTTTACTATCCATTATACATTCACGGCGGAGAGATTGCTCCAGGGCCCCGGTGTCCATACCTGGGAACTCTCTGGCTCCCGGGACCCAAAGCCCCCCTAGCGGGATGCGGATGGAAGGTCCCGATGATGTCGGTGGGCGGTCCCGTTGACATCGCAGGACACACGCCATATGTGGGAAAGAAGTGGGTGGGGAGCGCTGCGTCTCAAAATAAATTATAAGCAAAAATTATATTTTTAACAGGGAAAGTTAAATACTTTTTTAGTATTTATTAGCTGTGGATAATTTTAATACCTGTAGAACCGTGAATAAATTCGTTTTTTTTTAACCCTATTTTTTTTTCTCATTAATAATATAGTCTTCCATATATGAATTTTTATTTTTAAATCTACGGCGCGTCCCCCCCAAAAAAAAATATAATTTGTGTGGGTTCACTAAATGAAAAAGAAGGAATTAAC